>QRFJ01000092.1:557141-635153 GCA_006176705.1 Cocos nucifera | reverse complement strand
TGCAGATACTTGATTCACATTGGCTGGTCTCTGAAGTTCTAAGGCCTCTAGCCTACGTGTCAATGTTGCAATTTTGGCTTCTGCAATTAGGGAGGTTTGGTAAATTCTATCTCTTGAAGGTGTAGATTTTTCTGATTTTCTAGTTGTTTCCTATTGTAAACTTTCTCGGCTAGATCTTCTAAAAATTGCCAGGCTTCATTTGGTTCTTTGTACATAAATTATTCCTGGCACATGGACTCTAGCATTGTTCGGGAATTTGACTCTAACCCTTCATAAATTATTTAGGCATAGCCTCCAAGTTTCTATTCCATGGTGTGGGCATTGGGTCAAGAGGTTCTTGAAATTGATTGAAGTATTTCTAAAATGATTCACTAGCTAGTTGATAGAATTAGTTTATTTCATTTCTAATTCTAGCTATTTTATGATGAGAAAAATATTTTTTTAAGAATATTCTCACAAAGCCCTCCTAGATCGTGATAGATTGATTTGGAAGACTATAAAGCCACTTTTTGGCATTATCCTTAAGGGCAAAATTGATTAATCTCAGTTTTAATTTTATCCTCTGATAATTGTTGTAGTTTCATGATTGCACAAACCTCTTCAAATTCTCTAATGAATATATATGCATCCTCTATTTTCATGAATTTTGGAAGCATGTTAATGATTTGAGATTTAATTTTAAAGTTATTTGCTATAGGTTGGGGCAACCTGATACAAGAGGGTTGGACGGAACCAACTGGATAACATAAATTCTTAAGGGTTTGAGACTGAGACTGATTTGCTAAATCCATTGAGGTTGTAGGATCTGAAATAGGAACTAAATCTATTTTCACTAGTCGACCTGAAATTCCTCTCCATACAGGTGTTGGAGAATTCACTATATTCTCAATGTCTTAAATCTTTTTTTATTTATTTTATTTATTTTTAAAAAAAATAAAATAAAATAAAAGTTTTAAAAAAGAGGTCCTAAGGAGTCCTAGAACTAAGAAGAGAGAAAAGAATTAGGTTTAATTTGGTTTGATATTGGTTAGTAATCAAGTTGATCAATCAATCCTGACAAAGGGTTATCCTAGATCTAGACAGCTCCTAACTGTCAAAGTCATCTTTAAGCCCTCCAAGTGTAAGATCAGCCAATCAACTAACCAGATAAGTGTAAGGTCGATGGGAGTCCCCCCGTTGCTTGTTTTAGACACCAATTATGCTTGGCCAGGTAAGCTAACAGAATCAATTAGAAACTACCTTCCTTCGAGCCCAGTCATCCCTGAACCACTTTTCTAGACATCAGTCAAATTGACTTATCTTAACCTGGTTCAACTCTTAAAATTTCTTATCCTATTGAGCTTAAGTTCCTAGGGTTGATGTCTAATTGATTTTAAAATTAAAAGCTTAGATCAATGCAGGATATTGGTTGGTTGTTTATGGGCCAAGAAAGAGTGATCAAATTCTCACATTATCTTGATTAATTGGGTTGTGCCCTTAATTTGATTTAAAGATGAATATGCACACAAAATTTTCAATCAAAGGGTTCTATGCAACTTAAACTAGATGCATGCAACTAATTGAATTCTGAAAGGTTTACCTTGCCTCCAGCAATCACCAAAAAAATAAAAATAAAACTAATATGATGCATGCTCTAAATAGTTAGAATTTCTAATCTTATCATGAAACTTTTAATTAGATTTAAATGGATATTTTTTTAAAATTAATTTAAAAATAAAGTAAATAAATAAATAAATAAATAAACTAGGGTTAGGATTGATCTCACCAAGCAAAACTCCTGATTCTTTTTATTCTTTAATCTCTTTTTCTATAAAATAATAAAAAAATTAGCAAGCAATATTTATAAAAAAATAAAAATTTTATTTATAATTTATTTGCAAAAAAATTAAAGAGATCAAAAATTTAATGTCCGTGCCTTCTCTGGCAACGATGCCAAAAACTTGATAGATTTGTCGAAATTATTTTTAATTAATTTAAAATAAATCAAAAAAAATAAAATCAAAAATTAAAAATAATCTTCGATAATGGTGCCAAAAACTTGATAGGAACGCGATGTTATCGTTAAGACACCATATTTATCAGTTTAATTCGACTTCTTAAAATAATTAAAAATTTATAGATAGCAGTGAGTCGGATTGAATCCATAGAAAAGATAGTATTTTTAGATTTGAAATATTTAATTTTATAAAAGAAAAAGAAAAGAGAAGAGTTTTGGGATCAAAAGTGAAGTCAAAAAATAAAAAAAATTAAAATTAAAATATGCAGGAATTTAAACTTGGTACTAAGATCTACTAGTTAGATCTTAGCATCTACTTGTAATAAAATAAAAAGTAATAATTAAAATATAATAATTAAATTATAATAAATATAAAGAGCATGAAATTAAAGAGCATAAAAATAAATATTACATTAAAAAGTTCATAATTTAAATATATAAAATAAAAAAAATAAAATAGGCTGATCTCTAATCTTGGATCGGCATTAATGGAAAGATGGTGTAGAAGCCTAGCTCTTCTTCTCGGCATCCGTTACTTCAAAGCAGCCATTAACCCATAGCCTGGCTTCATCCTATACCAAAGCTTCACCTTGATTGAAGATGTTAATTTCTAGAGGCTTGGGATCCTTTTTATAGAGCTAGGAGGGCTGGAGAGTTTTCTTCTAGACAATGTGAGACTAAGAAGCTCTTTGAACATCAAAATATGAAGAAATTTAAGTAAAAATTAGATTAAAAGGAGTCCTGAATGAATTTTGCTATTCTGGATGAAATCTAGCCATCAATAGGAATCCAACGGTCCAAAAATCATCAAAATCGGATGTGTATCAGCCCAAATCAAGTTGGATTAAATTCTGACCATCCGATCGCACGTTGATGGAGGAAATCTGGCCGCTGATCATGCGTCGGGAGTCATGATCACCGTCGGGAGTGTTCTAGACCGTTGGATCTTCATCAGTTGATTTTCTAGCCATCGGATCATGCCAAATCACTGATAGAATTTGAATCAAACCCAGAAATAACCACTGCCGTCCGATCTTCACCGCAATCAACCGCAGTCATTCGATCGCGTAATTACTATTCCCATGGACCACGTGGACCGACCGCACTGCACACCGCAATCAATTAGCACCTTCTGTTGTCAAGTAAAAAGTCCAAAATACCCTATGAGCTGCGATGGATTTCTGTGGACCCTTTAAGGGTCTAGGTCCGTCACGTATCGCATTATGACTCATCGTTTTCTGCTGAGCTGGCGGTCCACACCTGGATTGTAGATCGGATGGTGGCTTCTGCGGTTGAGTTGGCTTTGACGGCTTGGCTTTGCTTGGTGGCTTGGCTTGCGGAGCCGACTGAGCCGTTTTCTTTTTTTTATTTAATTTTTATTTATTTTATTTTTTTAGAAATATATATCTTCTTCGTTTTACTTTCATTTTGTTTCAAACTTATTTCGTTATGATCAAAAAAATAAGCTCTTTCCATTGATTATAAAATTTTATTTTTTAATTTTTATTATTTTTTAATTAATTTTTTAATTAATAAAAATATGAATTTCTTAAAAATTATATATAAATTGATCATTAATTTTAAAAAATTAATATGAATTAATTGATAAATTAATATTTTTATTGATGAATTTATAGTACTTATCATTGACCTTCATGGATTCCATCTCGAATTTCATGACCTTAAGCCATTTCTTAGAGTCGGATCTCTGCATTGCATCCACATAGGTGATTGAATTCTGATCATTCTCATCGAGTTCGATAGGATTTCCGTCTTGGATCAGAAAATCATAGTATCTATCCGGTTGACGTGGTACTCTACCAGATCTCCTTAAGGATGCTTTTATAATTGATTTTGGATCTGATCTAATCAGATCCAGCTCAGCTTTAACAACTTGTGTTCGTTCTTCTACCTATCGTACTTCATCAAGTTCAATCTTGGAGGCATTAGTTTCATCACTAAGAAACTTCTTTTCTAAAAAGACTGCCTTAAAGCTGATAAACATTTTTTGCTCATCAGCAAAGTAGAAGTAGTATCCTTTGATTTTTTTGGGTAACCTATAAAACTATACTTATCAGACCTAGGTTCAAGCTTGTCTGTCATTAAACATTTAACGTAGGTCGGACACCCCCAAACTCTAAGGTGTGAAAGTATTGGTTTACGCCCTGTCTATATTTCAAATGGTGTTTTATTAACAGATTTACTCGAAATCCTATTTAGAATGTAACAAGCTGACTCGAGCGCATATCCCCATAGGAAGATTGGCAAACCAGCAAACCCCATCATGGATCGAACCATATCCAATAGGATCCGATTTCTTCTTTCAGACATACTTGTGGTGTTCCAGGAGGGGTCCATTGAAAAAAAATTCTGTTCTCCCCAAGATATGTCAGAAACTTATTGAAAAGGTACTTAACCCCTCGGTCAGACCGAAGAGTTTTAATACTCTTTCCAGTTTGTTTTTCTATCTCATTTCGAAATAGTTTGAACATTTCAAACGACTCTGACTTATGCTTCATTAAATAGACATACCCATACCTCGATAGATCGTCTGTGAAGATTATAAAGTAGAAATATCCACCTCTGGCATTTGAGCTCATGAATCCACATACATCCGAATATACTAAACTTAAGAGTTCAATGGCTCGTTCATCTTTTTTGATAAAAGATGACTTGATCATCTTACCAAGAAGATAGAACTCGTAGGTCAGAAGTGACTCACAATCATTAACCTCAAGAATTCCTTTTTGAGCTAACATGTTAATTCTATTCTTGTTAATATGACCTAGCCTACAGTGCCAAAGATAAACATCAGACACATCACTAATTCTAAGATATTTACTGAAGGATTGATCCACATTAATAGGCATAGAAAGTAAATAAATTTTGTTATTCAATTGTCCAATCAAAATTATAACATCATTCAAAATGACATTAGAAAAAATTTTTTATTGATATTTCAAAATCATTCATGGCCAAAAGGCCTACAGAAATGACATTCAATGAGAAAGTTGGGCAATAATAACATTCATTAAGAATAACTTTATTTGAATTGATTATAAGGTTCATAATTCCTAAAGCTAGAATTGGAACTTGTCTTCCATCTCCAATGTTCAGGAACCTCTCGCCTTGATCAAATCTTCTACTGACTTACAAGCCCTATATAGAATTACAAATATGATAAGAATTTTTAGTATCTAATACCTAGGCAGTAGAATCAAATAAGAAAAAATTATAAGATGTTATTATATAATTATCTTGCCCAACAACCACTTGCTTCTTCCTCGGTCTGTTCGAATCCAGGCAGGCAATGTACAGAGGACAGTTCCACTTCTAATGCCCCTGCTTCTTACAGAAGAAGCACTCTGCCTGGCTCTAGTCGGGCTTGTGCTTCTTGGTCTGACCTTGTGCAGTCGTTTCAGCATATGACCACACCTTCTTATTTTTCTTCTTCTTGTTCTTCTTCTCTTTCTTAAAGGGTCGACGACCAAAAGAAGACCCTCCCACTACATTCACCATCTTCTTTTGGAGTTGGTGATCCTTCTCAAAGTTCTGCAGCAATCCCAATAAGCCATGGTAGTTCACTGCAGGCTTTATTATTCTAAAATGAGTTAGGAAGGAGAGGAAGAACTTGGGCAAAGAATTAAGAATCGCATCCTTACCGAGCTGCTCATGCAGGGGAAAGTCTAACTTGCTAAGGCGCTCAATTATCTCGATCATGTACAATACATGATCGATGATTGAAGCCCCATCCCTCATCTAAGTGTTGAAAATGGTACAACTTATTTTATGCTTTTCAACATCGTTCGACGTGCCAAAAGAGTCATTCAATATTTGAAGCATCTTCTATGGCTGGGCATTTTCAAACCTATGTCTGAACTCGTCATTTATTGCCGTCAACATTATACATCAAACGATGGTGCAATCATTGAGCCACTTCAGATAAGTGCCTCAGACCACTCTCCTAGCGTTCGGGGCTGGCTCCTCAAATGCTCAATCCGTTATCATATAAAGGATCCACTCATGCTTCAGGACGATTTTCAACTTACGATACCAGCTATCGTAGTTGGATCCCATTAATTTATCATGGTCTAACAATGACCGGAGCGATAGGTTAGTGGCCATGTCTACACAAAAAGAAAAATCAAACCTAATTAGTATAAAAATTATTAATCCTAAAGACTTGGACTTTAGTCTAAAGGTCCTTCTACTATTTTATACGAATTAATAGTCTCTACCTCCAATTTGAGAAATTACTTTAATTTCTTAGTAAATACTAGAATCCACATAGACTACACATGAGCCCAACTTTGGTTGGTCAATCCATGTGCACTTATAGGTAGATTCAAAATTAATTGTTTCTCTAAATAACTTATAGTAACATTAATTTTGCCCCATAGATCTAATCAGTAGGCTTTGGCCTCTACTGAAAAAGGTTCGGTTAGGTCCAATCATTAACATGACCACATTTGATCTTATCTAACCAATAAATGATCAGGCCCGATTTTGGTCGACCAACCTAACCACCATCAGAAAGACTTAACCAAATTATCATTTTATGAATGATAATTTCATTAGTCAATAATCACTAGGCCTTTGGGCCTCCAATGATCATTATACTAATGAATCCATTATCACTCAACTTAATGGGAGGCTATGATTTAGTTATCTATATAACTATTTTATTTTTAAGGACTTAATAATTTTGGAGGATTTAGTTAACTAATTTAAGAAAATTCAGCGAGCCAATTTTGATCCTCCCACTAACTTCACCAAGTCAGAAAAGAATCTAATCTAAGCTAGCATTAGGAGCACCTAAATCAGTCAAACTAATTTACCTAATAGACATGGGTGAGCCCAAATCACCAAGTGATCTAATTAAAATCTAACTCATCAGGATGGCCAGGTAAATGAGATCAGTGGAAGGGATATGTTATTAATTCGTTAAAAATCGAATTAGTGCGAGTAGCTTCCAATTAAAAACCACTGGTCAAACTACCAAACTTACCTTAGACACCATCCAGTTCATTAGTTTTAAGTTGACCAACTTAGTAATTTTGGATTCGACCGTGTAGCCTTGAATCAAGTCCATTTGGTCCTTGTTAAAGGCATGGACTTGACCAACTACAACTATTGTAATTGAGTCTATAGAGTCTTTGATCTAATCTAAATTAATATTTAATTAGATTTGATCAATTACACTAAATTAATCCATCTTTTAATAAACTTTAGGTCTAATCCCAATTTATGGATCTAATTCAGCTAACCCAATAACCCATAAGTTTATGATTAATGACTTAGTGTCTTAATTCATAATTCTAGACACTAAATCATTATACTTAATTTTTAATTGAGTTTATGGGCTGAAGGTTAGAGTTCGACATTTCAAAAATATTTTTAATTTTGAAAGGTCCTTTATAACTTAGCATTGTTCACCAATTGAGTCGACTCATTTCAAAATTAAATCATCTCAATTCACAAACAACACTAGTTGTAGGGTTTAATCTGAAACTATGTATACTACATAATCATGAAATCATGAATCAAACTTTATCTAATTATGCATTCATGATCATAAATTAGATTAAAATCTAATATAATTAAATTATAAAAATATTAGATCAAATCTAGTAATTTCATGATTAACGATATAGATCAGCAACGTATCAGAATAACTTTTTCACTGTAGGGGCTAAACCCTACAGTAGGATAACCTACAGTTTGTGCGATCTAAATTTTAATTTTTTAGATCTAATTAATCTAATTATTATATTAATATTTAGATTAAATCTAAATTATTAATCTAAATATGCAAGCACATCATGTTTAAAGAACCTTACTCTGATACCAATTGAAGGAAATAGTGCAAGGTTTGCTATGCTACTTTCAAAAAATATTTCAAAAATAGCAATGATGCAGCAAAAAATAATTAATCTAATTAATTATCTATTGATCATATTAGATTATTTAATCCTATACATTAGGATCTAAACATAATATGCATGCATACATCAATAGATCTAAAAATAATAAAACTATATAATAAACTATACACTACATCGACGTGTTCGAAATACAATACCTTTTTACGGATAGTCAATCACTATAATCTGAGTCCATTAGATAATGCTCTGGTATCACATCATAACTGCACATATGTCCGACCTCTACAGTTGGTCCATACGGAGCTCCTAATCCTGATCAGCCCCACTGGAGTGCTAACTCCTCGTCGGGCCCTTCGATGGCTAATCACGATCGATCAGATCGATCGTATACTTTATGAATTTTTAGATATTCTAAAAAATTAGAATATAAATATTGGAGGATGAAGATGTGTTTCAAATTTGGTGGCGATCCAATGCTCACAGCATTCGATCTCTCCACCCGAATCCAGATTTTCAAATCTAGGATTTCACTCGGCCCAAAAACCCTGACACACTAAAAATTCTATCACATTCTCTTTGTGTAGAGTTTTTCTATGAAATAAATTTTTATGAAAAGATAACTTTCAGATCTATAATCCCTATTTAGATCATATCTAAAAATAGGATATCCTTAGAGGTGAAAATCATAAGAAAAAAGAGGCATAAGGGAAAAGAAAAGTGTTGTAGGATCCTATTCACCTTCACTCCAAGATTTTTTTTGCTCAGAACTAATGCCCAAATACTCTAAACTTTTTATCACATAATGCTAACCCCTTCTACTATACACACAAAAATTTTCATAATTTATTGACGTGAATACCATGGAAAACTGCATAGAAAATGATAAGGATTGAGTGGTTGAGAGGTTTTAATCACTCACTTGATTTCAAAAATCAAATGAGCCTCTTATCCTTATCCAACACTCCCTCCCTTATGTTTAACATGCAGAAGGACTCTTCTTCTATGTGTATATTTTTATTTCTCAAAAAATATTCGATAAACAAAAGGGAGGGCATGGGAAATAGAGTGAAAAAGTCAAAAATGGTGGGCGCATGGGAGAATTTGAATTCAAACTTCATTTGATTTAGTTCTAATTGATTTCAACCAAACCAATTAATCTAGATCCAATTAAATCAGGTTAAATCCAACCAAATTAGGCTTAGTCTAATCTAATAAAATTTTAATTAAATTAAAAATTAATTAGATCTACGTTCTGGTCAAATTAGAGTCAAAACTTCCATAGCGATTAAGTCATCTCATGACCTGATCGGATCAAATCCAATCGAATCAAATTCAATTGGATTTGATCGAATCCTCATCGCTCAATCAAATTGAGCTAATCAGCAATCAAATTGCTAATTAATCCTTCAAAAATATCTAAGTCCAAATCGAATGAGTTATTGGGCAACAGAGTCCTATCAACATGAAATTTTTGAAAAGTTCTAAATCAGTGAGACTCTTAAACCCAGTATCCCAAATGAATTAAGCTCACGATCATAGAGTTTCAGACTAGTGAAACTCTTGATCAGAGAGTTTCAGATGAGTAGAACTCAGAGTCCCAATCCAGTAGGACTCTTGGTTATAGAGTCCCAGTCCAGTGGGACTATTGACCATAATGTCCTAGATTATCAAGACTAATGATCAGAGAGTTTCAGACAAGTAGGACTCAAAGTTCCAATCCAGTAGGACTCTTGGTCACAGAGTCTCAGTCCAGTGGGACACTTGACCATAGAGTTTCAGACCAATGGAACTCTTGATCAAAGAGTCCCAGACAAGTCGGACTCAGATTTTCAGTCCAGTAGAACTCTTGGTCATACAGTCCCAATCCAGTGAGACTCTTGACCACAGAGTCCCAGATCAATGAAACTCTTGATCAGCAATCAGATCAAGTAAAAACTCCTAATGTGTGTATCCCGCAGGTTCGAATCTAAGCCGGTAGCATAGAAATCAATTTCTATACTAATCAAAGTGACCATCTAGCAATGATACCCAACGTTCGGATAGGGTGTATAATCGTAATCACAATATTTAGAACCTATGCGAATATGGTTACCATATAATTCATCCATATGATCTCTGTGTAATAGATGACTCAGGGTTAGACTATCAACCCTAAAAAATACATCCATGTCATGTCTCAAAGCAATTAGTCTCGTGACTCCTCACTAAGACTATCCTGGCCAAGGTTTTGCTAAATTGAAATTCAATTGAACACAGCTTCTGAAATCTGGAGTGGTCAATCCCATCTTGATACACACACCAACTCCATAAGTACTTGACTATATCCAGAAATCTTCCATCACTAAATTAAAAATTCAGATAGTCCGGCACCAAAACACAGTAAGTTGCTTGGAAGTCATCATAGTGATCTTAGATCGGAGGGACATTTATACCCATATTCCATCGAAGCTAATCTTGATAGGAGAACAGCCCCAGAGTTGGTCATGTTCAGTGCAAATGTACCTATACATCTCACTTGCATGCCATATCAGTATCTCAACACTCCTTAGTTATGAGAACAACCAACCTATATGGCACACAACGATCTATACTTGATAAACGTTATCATCCTAAGTAACAACGTATCATTTAGTCGTGAACTATTTAAGGACTAAATGACAAATCCTTCTTTGCTAAATCTAGATAGTCCTAAGGACTTCATCACAATACAGGAATTCATTAGAAGACAATAGAATTTATGATAAAAAATATCAAAATAACTTTTATTAATTTATAATTCATATATAATTACAAATATATGGCCCAACCATCAACAAACTGATGATTGACTTTGGGACATATTTCCAACATATGTATATGTATGTATGTATGTATGTATATATATATATATATTCATATGCCTAGATAAAGCCAATTTAATCTAGTAGTATAATTTTTTCCTCTGATAGGTGAACATACCATATATCCAACTCCACTGATACTTGTCCTGATTAGCCATTTGGCAAATGTAAGGTTTCAAAGCATCATCATATAAACATGTGATAGTTCTAGACAGGGTTTGACTTAAAAGATGGAGCCAAAGAGAACTAGTAGACTGAATACTTTGTGAGGCGATCAACAGATTAACAACTATGATTTGCTCCATGAACCAGGGCTTTTCTCAGCTCGATATGTGATCTATCATGTTTCTATTTGCATAGGGAAGGAATAGGGAAAGCAAGCAAGCAACATATAGTTTTCCTGTTTGTCATGGATGCCAGATCTGCATGGACTTACTATGAGTGAAGTATTTAAAAGGATTAAATTGCTTATAGCTAGTTTTCATATAGAAGAGCTAACTTTTTTATGAAGCACCTGATGATTTTCCATAATGTCTATGCTTTGTAGAATTATTAGTGGTATACATGTTCTCATACAGCCATGTTACTTGAATAAATTGTTTTGATTAATTTGCATATCTAAATGATCACTTTTTGAGCACATTGGGGTTTGTCATGGTGGTCACACCCTTCTTAGCAACCAAAGGTTCCAGGTTTAATTCTTGGGTGTTGTGTTCCAAAAATCTGATCCTGGGTAATTACAGTGCAGGTGGGCCTCCCTCCATCTCTCTCTTTCTCACCACCGCCCACCCTACCAGAAAAGAAAAGAAAAGAATGTTTGGGATATGATATGCATTCTTACATATTTGTACTACTTTACTGACACATAATTTTACGTATGCATGCTGATGGAAATCTAAGTTGTCCTCAGAGAGGAGTGCTTACTAAATCTTTTAACCAGTTAACAACTGAAATATAATAGTTGAACGCCCAGTCAAGTTCTTGAGTTTCATTATTTTACAGTTAGATTATTCTGTATGTAACCTCCTCTCAGCATTTTCATCATGGTAGATTTGGTGTCATTGGAATGGTCTCTAAAGTTTGGTGGTCTATTGTGATATGCAGGTCTCTTGTGTTCCCTTTTTTCTTGTGAAATATAAGATTGGTAATCTTTGTTCAGATTTTGTGCATTTTGATTGCCAACACTTAAATCAATAGTCTGATGTAAATTTCATATTCTCAATACATGGGAGAGAATTATCTTTTTTGTTTAGTTTAGTTATAATTACAATGCAAGTCTTTAAGCCTCAAAATGGATAAAGCTTTTCTGATACTCTTATTTGGAAGTAAAAATTTTGAGAACTACAATATTTTCTACATATCAATTTATACACCACTACAATTAGATTGTTAATTTAATTTATTCTTTCATGCCATTTCAATATCTTTCAAGTGGAAGTGAACCTGGACTTGTTGAAGCTGCAATTGCACAATTAAAAAAATGGCTATTTTATCATTCCTTCTGGAATCATACCACAAGGCCTTTGTTGGTATGTTGGACTTCTTATATACTTCCAACTTTTTTTATCTATTTAAAAATAATTTGACTCTACCATAGTATTTGTATGACTCAATTCTATTACATACGATTTTGCATGATTAACAATAACTTGTAACTAAAAAATTGAATAAAAAATGCTGCACCACTCTAACTTATATTTTGTCACAACTTTGAACAAAATTCTGTTTTAATTAGATGAAGGCTCCACCTACTTTCCTAGATTCATCTTATTGTTGTTAGCTCTAATTGATTCTAAGTATGGTTTATGCATTAGCTGCTGCTCTATTTTTTCATATTGAATCATTGAACTCCTGAAGGTACTCTTTAATATTCATCCATGAAAGTTTTTACTACTGTTCTTGTAGGATCTTGCCAAAGAACTCTTTGAGACTTTCACAACAGGGAAGATGGGGAAGGTCTTCTTCACTAACAGTGATTCAGAAGCTAATGATTCCCAGGTCTGTTAGTTTTCCTTGTATAGCTAGTGGAAATCACCAAGGATTCCTTATGACGTTTTCTCTCTAATTTAATATTTTAATTTATTTGAATGCTGTCAGACTCCCTGTTTCATGGTAAGAGAACAAATTTGGTTCTCTGCAAATATGCCAGAAGCAATCCATACATCTTTTTGTTTTTCATTGTAGTTAAGAGCTAGTTTCTACATCTTTATTATTAATAGTGAAGATCGAGTAGTTACAATAGTCCACAAGGAGTGTGGAAATTGGAGAGGGCCCCACTGAAAAGTAATACTAAAGAACATTGAAACACTTGTTTTCACATATACTTTGTGGTGATGGATAGGGAATAAATATTGACATGGTGCATGATTTTTTTTCAGTGACTAATAATTTATTTATTTCTGTAGACTTGATATTCTCTCGACAAACCTAGCTATTCTCATTGTTATCTTCATTCAGCACCTTTTCTTGTCCTCACTGGGATTTGTTGCTTTGGCATGCTTTATTAAGACCCTTCAGTTGTTTATTCTGATGTCAACTAGCCCAATCATGCTGAAATTCTGTCCTCTATTAGATTATATTCTTACTTATGGATCTACCAGTGGATGTACACCTAGTTATGACAAGGATGGCTTGTGGGGTTGTGAAGCAATATAGTTATTGTCATGATGATTTGACAATTGTCTAAATCTTGTTGGTCTGTAACAGGATGGATCGTGATGCTGGACATATTAAAATTGCAAAGATAATAAAATGGACTTTCTTCTATCACATTTTATTTCAAGAATTAAAGAATATCATGGTATGGAATTTTATTATTTAATCTAATATGGAACTTGTTTTATCTAAAAAAAGTCACAACAACTGCTGCATCACTTAATATCTAATCAGAATATTTATTTGATGTTAAAATAAGAATATCCTTAGTGCTGTAATTCAATACATGCAGTTTAAGCTCATTCAATGAGGGAACATTCTTCTAAAATTTACTTGGACATCTTGGAAAATATGGAACAAGGGAAGGCCTAAGGAATCTACATTCATCTCTTGAAAAGAGCTACACTATGGAGTAAAAGGATTATCATCAACATTCAATAATAATTTAATATTTTAAACTGCAAATACTTTGCCACCTGCATCCCATAAGCATCACACTTGCATGGATTCAAGAGCAACAGCTGATGCATAATATTGAATATGACCAAAGCTAATCTCATTAATTAGAGGTTGCTATATAAAATCCTGTTTTGTCATGAGTTTCCAATGAGCTCAAGTCTACAGAAAATCTTGGCTAGTTTTGTTCAAACCTCCATTCCTTTTTAAGTAATACTATTCCCTTTTTTTTAGCTCTTCTAACTTGTATTCTTGAAGTTATAGCTATGCAAATATAAATATGATTTTCAATCTGGGAAGGTATATAATAGTATTGTTATCAATCGTACAGCTAATAGCAGAATTTGGAATTGACGGCATCGATGGTGAAGACAAATTCCTCAAGTGATCTGATTTATCTTTTGTTCTTTTCTTGGCTTCTTTGTTATTTTTTTCTTTTTCAATATTAGTATTTGCATATAAACAACAGGCAACAGCTGAAGTTTATGAAACAAGCCAAAAATCTGATGAGGTAATCAGATGTTGTGCCATGATTTTATTTCAACCAAAATAGAATATAACTAAGATGTATCAAATTATGCCATTATTGTTCTACATTGCTAATTTGACAATATACAAATTTCAATCATAAAGAATGTCTATAATTTATTCATGAGTTAATTTGAAAACAATTCTTGTCTTTCTTTTTCTTATCTTTCAGCTACTTGTTAAAGTGAAGGTATCAACTTCAACCTTTATACATTGCAAAATTGATCATGCTAGATAGTTTCAATCTTTGTGTATTGCCGAGTTTGAAATCTTCAGAGCTTGATGATGAGCAGGCTTTTATAGAATAATGACATAGACTAGGTCTAGTTGATACTTTAATAAGATGATGGCCCGAATTTTCTAATATGAATTCTTGAGAAATTGTCATGGTTGTTCATGTAAAAGACTGGTATTGAATGGCAAAAAAAGTGGAACTGGGCGGGCACGTCTCGAATGGAAAAAAGGCGGAAGCGGGCTGGCACATCTTGAGCGGAAAAAATGGGGACTGGGCGGACGTTCTCGCAGGCGCGTCTTGAATGGAAAAAAACGAAAAAAAGGGAACCGGGAGGGTGGAAACACTTTGTGGTGCACGTGGTTGCATGGATGGCGGGCATGGAGCCGGAAGAAAAAAAAAAAAAAAAAATTTTGAAGCGCCACGTCAATCACCTGCACTGCACCACGCACGCAGCAATAAAAATTTCTCCTGGGTGGTCCTGGCTGCGCACGCGCCAATAAGAAATCGTGCGCGGCAATAAAAATTTTCCGTGGGCGGTCCTGCGCTGCACCGCGCATACGACAGTAAGAATTAGTGCACGGCCGCGCCGGTAAGAATTCGTGCGCGGCAATAAGAATTTCTCCTGGGCGATCCTGCGCTGCACCACGCACGCGCCAAGTGTAGAATATGATTATCATTGAATCGAGCTGAAATTAAGTGATTTATAAAATAAAATTTTATTTAGAATCAATGAAAATAACTTTGATATGACCATCTGATAATCAAATCAACTCTTCTCATCAACAAAAATGAAGTACTCAGAAAAAAATTTGGTAGAATTTTAGAAAGGATAAGAGAGCTTAGAAAAAATATATTTGGAGGGTCCTCTTTTTATAGATGGAGCCTATAATATATTGATGGGGACAGTCATATCGTCCAGTAATAGACCGTATGAAATTTACTACGAAGAGAGGTATCGTCAGACTGATAGTGACAGTCATACCATCTGATCGTAGACCGCGTGGAGTTTGCTATGGAGAGAGAGGTATCGTCAGACTGATAGTAATGGCCATACCGTCCGATCATGGGCCATATGGGGTTTGTTACGGAGAGAAAGATGTTGTCAAATCGATAATGGCAGCCATGCCGTCTGGTGGAAGCATGCATTCGGAGTCCGACTGAGCTGGAGGAGTCTGACTGCAAAAGTAATCCGGAAGGAGGTCGGCTCCTGGAGGAATCTGACTGAAGGAGAATTTTGGAAGAAGTTCGGCTCCTATAGAAATCCGACTGAAGGAGAAGTCCGAAAGGAGTTTGGTTCTCGTGGAAATTCGACTGAAGGAGAATTTTAGAAGAAGTTCGGCTTCTGGAGGAATCCGACTGAAGGAGAAGTCTGGGAGGAGTTCGGCTCCTGGAGGAGTCCAACTGTAGGAGCAATCCGGAAGGAGTTCGGCTCCTGGACGAATCCGACTGAAGGAGAATTCTGGAAGAAATTTGGCCTCTGAAAGAATCCGACTGAGGGAGAAGTCCGGAAGGAGTTCGGCTCTCATGAAAATTCGACTGAAGAAGAATTCTGAAAGGAGTTCGACTCCTGGAGGAATCCGATTGGGGGAGAAGTTCGGAAGGAGTTTGACTCTCGTGAAAATCTGACTTAAGGAGAATTCTGGAAGGAGTTTGGCTCCTAGAGAAATTCGACTGAAGGAGAAGTTCGGAAGGAGTTCGGCTCTTGGAGAAATTCGACTAAAGGAGAAGTCCGGAAGAAGTTCTGCTCCTGTAGAAATCCGACTGAAGGAGAAGTCTGAAAGGAGTTCGACTTCTGTAGGAGTCCAGCTGAAGGAGAAGTTCGAAAGAAGTTCGGCTCTTGAAGGAATCCAACTGAAGGAGAAGTCCGAAAGAAGTTCGGCTCCCGTAGGAGTCCGATTGAAGGAGAAGTCCGAAAGAAGTTCGGCTCTTGGAGGAGTCTGGCTACGGAAGCTATTCGGAAGGAGTTTGGTTCCTAGAGGAGCCCGACTGTAGGAGGGATCTAGGAGTTCGTCTTCCATAGGAGTCCGACTGAAGGAGGAGTTCGGCTCCTGAAGGAGTCCGACTGCGGAAGCAATTCAGAAGGAGTTCGGTTCCTAAAGGAGTCCGATTATAGGAGGGATCGGAAAGAAGTTCGGCTCTCATAAAGATCTGACTGTAGGAGTCCGGAAGAAGTTCGGCTTCTGTAGAAATCTGACCGAAGGAGATGTCTGAGAGAAGTCCGACTCCTGAAGAAGTCCGGTCGAAGGAGTTATCTGAGAGGAGCCCAACTCCTGAAGAAGTTCGACCGAAGGAGATGTCTAGAAGGAGTCTGGCTCCTGCAGAAGTCCGACGAAAATTCGACTGTTGAGGGAGTTCGAGAGGGGTTCGATCGTCGAGGAGTTCGGCCGTCTGAAGGAGTTCGGTTGGAGCTCGACCGCTGAGGAGTTCGGCTAAGGTTTGGCCGCTGAAGCTCTACCATGATTATCGATTACATTGGACTAAGCATCAGGCTGGACTTCGACGGAAGCGAGGCTTATCCCCAACAATAGTCCCCCCCCACTTTCGAGTTCGAAATTCAAAGAAAGGGAGTACGAAAAGACAACCGTTGAAGTTTTTCTTCGGGCTCTACACCCGCTAAGGTTGAAGCTCAGGGAAGATCTTGTCTCTAGCCGAGGTTGATGTTGAAGTGGAAGCTCGAGGAAGACCTTGTTTTCAGTTGAGGTTGAAGGAGATCTTATCTCCTGTTGACATAGAAGCTTGGGGGAGATCTTATCTCCAGCGGTCGAGGTTGAAGCTCGGAAGAGATCTTATCTCCAGCAGTCGAGATTAAAGGAGATCTCATCTTCTATTGACGTAGACTCTGAAGCTCGGGGAAGATCTTATCTCCAGCAGTCGAGGTTGAAGGAGATCTTATCTCTCTCGTCGACGTAAAAGCTCGGAGGAGATCTTATCTCCAGTCGAGGTTGAAGGATATCTTATCTCCTATTGATGTAGACTCTGGAGCTTGAAGGGAGATCTTATCTCCAGCAGCCAAGGTTGAAGCTCGGGGGAGATCTTTATCTCCAGCAGTCGAGGTTGAAAAGAGATTTTATCTCCTATTGACATAGGAGCTCGAGGGAGATCTCATCTCCAACAGTCGAGGTTGAAGCTCTGAAAAAATCTTATCTCCAGCAGTCGAGGTTGAAGAAAATCTTATCTCCTCTTGATGTAGACTCTAGAGCTCAGGGGAGATCTAATCTCCAGCAGTCGAGGTTGAAGGAGATCTTATCTTCTGTTGACATAGATTCTGGAGCTCGGGGGAGATCTTTTTCCAGCAGCCGAGGTTGAAGCTCGGGGAGATCTTATCTCTATCAGCCGAGATTGAAGGAGATCTTATCTCCTATTAATGTAGAAGCTTGGAGGAGAGATCTTATCTCCAGCAGTCGAAGTTGAAGCTCGGTTGAAGCTCGGGGGAGATCTATCTCCAGCAGCCAAGGTTGAAGGAGATCTTATCTCTTGTTGACATAGAAGCTCGGAAGAGATCTTATCTCCAGCAGTCGAGGTTGAAGGAGATTCTTTATCTCCTGTTGACGTAGAAGCTTGGAGGAGATCTTATCTCCAACAGTCGAGGTTGAAGTTCGGGGGAGATCTTATCTCCAGCAACCGAGGTTGAAGAAGATCTTATCTCCTGTTGACGTAGACTCTGAAGCTCGGGGGAGATCTTATCTCCAGCAACCGAGATTGAAGAAGATCTTATCTCCTATTGACGTAGGAGCTCGGAAGAAATCTTATCTCCAGCAGTCAAGGTTGAAGCTCAGAGGAGATCTTATCTCCAACAGCTGAGGTTGAAGGAGATCTTATCTTCTATTGATGTAGATTTTGGAGCTCGGAGGAGAGATCTTATCTCCAGCAGCCGAGGTTGAAGCTCAGAGGAGATTTTTATCTCTTGTTGATATAGACTCAACCGAGGTTGAAGGAGATCTTATCTCCTATTGACGTAGGAGCTCAGGGGAGATCTTATCTCCAGCAGCTGAGGTTGAAGCTTGGTTGAAGCTCGGGGAAGATCTTATCTCCAGCAGCCGAGGTTGAAGGAGATCTTATCTCTTGTTGACGTAGAAACTCGGGGGAGATCTTATCTCCAGTAGTCAAGGTTGAACCTCGGGGGAGATCTTATCTCCAGCAGCTAAGATTGAAGCTCGGAAGAGATCTTATCTCCAGCAGTCGAGGTTGAAGGAGATCTTATCTCCCATTGACGTAGACTCTGAAGCTCGGAGGAGATCTTATCTCCAGCAGCCAAGGTTGAAGGAGATCTTATCTCCTGTTGACGTAGGAGCTCAGAAAAGATCTTATCTCCAGCAGCCGAGATTGAAGCTCGAGGGAGATCTTATCTCCAGCAGTCGAGGTTGAAGAAGATCTTATCTTCTATTGACGTAGATTCTTAAGCTCGGAGGAGATCTTATCTCAGCAGCCGAGGTTGAAGGAGATCTTATATTCTGTTGATGTAGATACTGGAGCTTAGAAAGATCTTATCTCCAGCAGCCGAGGTTGAAGGAGATCTTATCTCCTGTTTGAACGTAGACTCTAAAGCTCGGGGGTGATCTTATCTCCATTGCAATCGAGGTTGAAGCTCGGAGGAGATCTTATCTCCAGCAGTCAAGGTTGAAGGAGATCTTATCTCCTGTTGACGTAGAAACTCGGAGGAGATCTTATCTCCAGCAGTCGAGATTGAGGGAGATCTTATCTCCTATTGATGTAGACTCTGAAGCTCGGAGAAGATCTTATCTTCAGCAGTCGAGGTTGAAGAAGATCTTATCTCCTATTATTTTCGAATACAATGGGGCCGTTGTCGGGGTCTTTCCTCTCATCCCATCTAAAATGAACGAGATCTTCGACTTTGCTCACGTTAGGATGAGGTTCTTCTCCTATTTTCAATGGACTGTGGGGGCACATAAGGGCCATTGTTAGGACCTCTCCCTCCATCTCGTCTGAAATGAATGAGGCCTTCGACTTTTGCTCACGTTAGGATGAGGTTCTCCTTCTATTCCTAACGGGCTGTGGGGGACATAAGGGCTGTTGTCAGGGCCTCTTCCCCCATCTCGTCTAAAATGAACGAAGCCTTCGACTTTGCTCGCATTAAGATGAGATTCTCCTCCTATTTCTAACGGACTGTGGGGGACACATAAGGGCTATTGCAAGGGCCTCTCCCCCCATCTCATCTAAAATGAATGAGGCCTTCGATTTTGATCGCATTAGGATGAGGTTCTCCTCCTATTCCTAACAAGGCCACTTTTAATTGCTTCTTTTCTATCATCACTTAATTTTTGCACCAAGAGATAATAATGTTGAAATGAAGGAGTTTTATTGTGAAAGAATTATTGGTAGTATATTCTTAGGTTGTCTGAGTTCCAAGGTCGTGGGAGCATTACTCCTCCGAGCTCCTTCAGGTGATAAGTTTCGGGCCGGACGACCTTCGCCACTTCATACGGGCCTTCCCAATTTGGGACAAGCTTCTCCTGACTTTGAGGCTGGAAGATGGTGGCCCGCCGAAGCACTAAGTCTCCCACTTTGAATATTGTACTTCTGACTCTGGAGTTATAATATCGGACCATCTTTCATCTATAGGCTGCCATCCGAACCTGGGCCTCCTCTCTTTTTTCTTCCAGCAGATCGAGGTCGACTTTGAGGTCCTGCGGGTTATGCTGCTCATTGAATGCCACGATCCGTGCTGATGGAAGTTTAAGCTCGATTGGTATGACTGCCTCTGTTCTAAAAGCTAAGGCAAATGGTGTTTCCCCAGTCGGTGATCTTAGAGTAGTTTGGTATACCCAAAGGACATGGTAGAGTTCGTCCGCCCAGGCCCTCTTTGCTCCATCGAGCCTCGTCTTGATGCCTTGCGGCAGAGTCTGGTTGGTCACTTCAGCTTCCTCATTTGCTTGTGGGTGAGCTACCGATGTGAAGTGGTGGGAGATGCTTAGATCTTCGCAGAACTTAACGAATCTCATCTCAGTGAACTATCACCCATTATCAATTATGAGAGTTTGGGACAGACCGAATCGACAGACTATTGACTTTCAGACGAAGTTCTGTACCTTGATCTCGATAATTTTTGCTAGTGGTTCAGCTTCAACCCATTTGGTAAAGTAGTCCATCGCGATCAGGAGGAACTTTCATTGCCCGGATGCCGTTGGGAAATGACCAAGTATGTCCATTCGCCACTGTGCAAATGGCCAAGGTGCACTTAGCGGAGTAACTTGGAGGTCAGCTGTCTTTGTACGTTTACATTCTTCTGACAGTGATCACATTTCCTAACACACTCCATAGAATCATGAAACAAGGTCGGCCAATAGTACCCTTATCGAACTAAATTTTGTGATAGGGACCTGGCTCCTACGTGACTTCCATAAATTCTCTCGTGTACTTTTCATAATGCAAAGTCGGCCTCTGAGGATCAGAGACATCTCAGCAGCAGTAGCGAATACGACCTCTTATACAACCTATCCTCGTACAAAATATACTGGAAGGCTTGATTCCTGAGTTTTCGAGCTTATTTTGGATTATGAGAAAGGACTCCCTCCTTGAGGTAGGCAGCCAACGGGTCAATCCAGCTCGGCTCGAGCTTCGTCTGCAAAACGACCTATGATTCCTCTGGGCTTAGGCACTTCAGAGTCTCAAAAAATACTTCTTTGTGTAGTTCGGCTGGGACTGAAGTGGCCAACATAGAAAAGAGGTCGGCTCTCATATTTTTTGCTCTCGGAATCTGTCGAATACCAAAATAGCTGAAGGTCGGAGTCAAGTTTTTTACTTTCTCAAGATATTTCATCATACTTTTCTTCCACGCTTCGTAGCTGCCACTAACTTGGCCGACCACTAATTAGGAATCACTGTAGATCTGAAGTCGATCTACTTTTAATTTTCTTACTATTTTTAATCCGACGATCAGCGCTTCATACTCGACCCCATTATTAGTCGCAAGAAATTTGAAGCGTAGCGCGTACTCAACGATGACTCCCTCGAAACAGACTAAGACCAATCCCATACCTACTCTAGCAGAGTTGGACGAACCATCCACGTACAGAGTCCAAAAGTCTTTGAGAAGGTCGACACTCTCCTTGGGGAGGCTCGATTGCAACAATAGGGTACCGATCTCATTCTGTTCAAGCTCGACTTCAGCTGAAATAGTACATTCTACTATAAAATCTACCAATATCTGAGCTTTGATCGATGACCGGGGTCGATAGTTGATGTCAAATTCTATGAGCTCGATTGCCCATTTTGCGATTCTCCCGAAAGTGTCTGTTCGATGAAGGACTGCTTTTATTGGTTGGTCCATGAGGACCGTTATGGTGTGCCCCTGAAAGTAAGGTTGGAGTCCTCGGACAGCAATTAGAAGAGAGTAGGTCAATTTTTCTAGCCTAGAGTACCTGATCTCTGCATCCCTCAGGATTCGACTTACGTAGTAGATCGATCGCTGCATCTTCTCTTCTTCCTTGACCAGGACTATTGCCAAGGCCGTTGTAGAGACTACTAGGTATAGGAATAATTCTTCTTCAAATTTGGACTTTGCCAGTAGTGGGGGTGAGCCGAGGAAGTTTTCAAGCTCCTCAAATATCTGTTGTTACTCCACCATCCAGCAGAAGTTCTTTTATTGCCTGAGAACTCGAAAGAAGGGCATGCATCGCTCGACCGATCTCGAGATAAAGCGATTTAAAGACATCACTTTTTGTCAGGCACTGAACTTCTTTGATTATTTTTGAAGCAGTCATCTCCTAAATGGCTTAGATTTTTTCTAGATTTGCTTCAATCCCATGCCTCGATATTATAAACCCCAAAAACTTTCCAGATGTCACACTAAAGGCACACTTGATCGGGTTCAGTTTCATCTTATGCTTTCTGAGTGCGTTGAAGGTCTCTTTAAGATCGATGAGGTAGTCTACAGAAGCTCGACTTTTGACGAGCATGTCATCTACGTACACCTCCATGTTACGACCGATCTGCTCCTTGAAGATCTTATTGATCAGGCATCGGTACATTGCTCCTGTATTTTTGAGTTCAAAGGGCAAAACTCTATAATAATAAAGACCACGATCAGTAATAAAAGTAGTTTTCTCCTCATCCTCTGGTGCCATCCATATCTGATTATAACCGAAGAAGGCATCCATGAAGGTGAAGAGCTCGTGGCCCGAGGTCGCATCCATCAGTTGATCAATCTTGAGTAGATGGTAGCTATCTTTTGGGCAGGCCATGTTCAATTTTTTGAAGTCTATACACATCCTTCACTTGTTGTTTGCCTTTTTTACGAGGACCACGTTTGAGACCCAGATCGGATAGTTAACTTTCTGGATGAATCCAGCTTTGAAGAGCTTGTCTACTTTTTCGACGATTGCTTTCTATCTCTCCGGGGCGTGGTTGCGCATCTTCTCTTTTATCGACCAATGCTTTGGATCAATAGCCAGCCGATGTTCCATGACCTCAGCATCAATTTCTGGCATATCCGCTGGAGCCTAGGCGAAGACGTCCACGTTCTTTCTAAGGAAAGTGATGAGTTACTCTCAAACCTCATCTTCTAAGTTGGAGCCGATCTGCACCGCGTGCTCTACGTTTCAATCGTTTAAGGGCACATAGATAAGGTCCTCCATAGGCTCGTCTCACTTCTCGGTGAGGTCATCGCGAACATCCAGCCCGTCAACAGGATAAGGGTCGAATTGTTCTTCCTTATGTACGGCGATTGAGTAGCAGTGCCTTGCCAAAGCTTGATCTTTCCTGACCTCTTCGATTTCATGGCTTATCGAAAACTTCATCTTTAAATAATAAGTTGATACCACTGTCCGAAGTGCATTTGGACCAGATCGATCGAGAATAGCATTATAGGCATATCGAGCTTTTATGACTAAAAAATCGATCTGTGCCTTAGCCAGCTTCGGACGTTGTCCTACAGTCACAGCCAAGGTTATTATGTCCTCAATTGGTACGGCATCGCCAGTAAAGCCTACCAATGGAGAGTTCATCGGCTCCAAGTGCTTATTGAGTAAAGACATTTTCGAGAAAGCATCATAAAACAAAACATCAGCCGAGCTTCCATTATCTACCAAAATATGGCGTACATCATAGTTGGCGATGTTTAAAGAGATTACAACCATGTCATTATATGGGAACTGGACCCCCTGGGCATCGATCTCAATAAAGATTATGGGTTCTTCAGTCCTCCATCTCTTCATCGATCCCTCAGATCCGCTAGCCTCTTCTCGCTGAAGTCCCTCCGAAATAGTATTGATGATGCCGAGAGGCAGCCAATCTTCTTGTTGATCCTCCCCCCTTGGTGGTTCAAGTTATGCTAATGCCCTCAGCCGATCTTCTGCTCTTCATGCCATCTCCATAGGAATCGGCCAAGTCTGCCTCGCTTGATGAGCTCCTCGATCTCATCTTAGAGTTGGATACACTCCTTAGTATCATGATCGTGGTCATGATGATAAAAGCAAAACTTGTTAGGATTGCGCTTGTTGGGACGAGAATGCATCCTCTCTGGTCTCGACAGTTGCTTCCTGATTTCCATCAGCACTTGAATTTTTAGAACATTGAGGGGGGCGTAGTTGTGAAATCTTCATTGGAGAGAACCCCGATGCGCTCTTCCATCGAGGCTTCCCTGCCTTCGAACCTGGGGAGGAGTTCGGGCTCGCTTGCGCTTAGAGGAAGTTTAGGAGTGCGGCCGAGCTTCACTCGGCTTTCCTTCTACGGTGGGCCTGTTCGGCTCGCTGATTCGTCGCTCACCAAAGACTTTATCATCTTTGGCCTTGAAGGCCTCTTCAGCTTGGGCATAACCTTTAGCCTGAGCTAGTATGTCGACAAAGTTTCTGAGGTACTTCTTTTTTAGAAAGAACAGCAAATCATTCTTCTGAAGGCCGCCCTTGAGTGCGGCCATGGCAACTAATTGATCCAGATTTTGGACCTTCAATGCAGCAGCATTAAATCGGTTGACATAAGCCCGGATGGATTTTTCCTCCTTCTGCTTGACAATCATCAAAAAATCTGAACCTCGGCATGGATGTCGGCTGCTGATGAAGTGAGCCATGAATTGATGGCTCATCTGATCAAAAGATAAGATGGTACCCGACTTACGTGTCGAGTACCAATTTCTGATGGCTCACTTGAGGGTGGACGAAAAAACTCGGCACAAAATAGCATCTGGCATGCCGTGGAGCAACATCATTATCCGAAAGACCTTCAGATGGTCAATCGGATCGGTGGTCCCGTCGTAACTCTCAAGCTATGGGAGCTTGATGTTCGGTGGGATCGATTTCTGCATAATCCTCTGAGAAAAAGAAGAATCAGTGCAAATATCATTACCGTGTGAAGAAGCAGTATGACGAAGCTCTTCAATTCATCGGCTCATTTTTAGGAGCCTTTGATCCAAGAGGTCTTCACGATCGTTGAACTTCAGGGTTTTCTGGTGGAACGAACGCAAAGCTTCCCCCTGGGATGAGTCACGGTCGAGCAAGGGCCCTCCATCCTCTGCTTCCTCTTTTCGAAGATTAGAGGTCGGGTAGCTCAAGTTGGTCATTCCCAGACCGGACCACGGGGCTCTGGAGAAGCTTACTCCGATCGAACTGGTGCTGGGGCCTACCGATGTATGGTCTGCATCACCTCCATGAGAGTGCGAACCTACTGGACCAGTAGGTTGAGCTGCTCCGCATCCACCATGACCACAGGTGGAGCTTAAGTTGCCGGGGTTGAAGCAGGAGCGGATAGGTCTAAACAGGATCTGACCGCAGAGGTCGTCGATCGTCGACTCGAAGCTTTCCTGAGAGGCATTTTTTCTCAGAGATGAACTTTAGAAAGAAAGAAGAGAGATTGCAGATGAGCACTACTTTAAGAGCAAGGAAACCTTGGAAGCAGTACCCTTCCTCTAGCGCCAATTTTGTTAGTGTAGAATTTGATTGTCGTCGGATCGAGCAGGAGCCGAGGAAGATGAGGTCGCAGTCGGTGATCTGTAAAATAAAGTCCCATTCGGAGTCGGTGGTGGTGGCTCCGGCAGGATCCTTCGACGATCAAGTCAGCTCTTCTAACCAACAGAAATGGAGTTCTTAGAAAAGAGTTCGGCAGAATTTTGGAAAGAATAAGAGAGCTTAGAGAAAACGTATCTGAAGGGTCCGCTTTTTATAGACGGAGCTTGTAGTAGATTGATAGTGACAGCCATATCGTCCGATAGTAGGCCACATGGGATTTACTACGGAGAGAGGTGTCGCCGAACTGATAATGACAGTCATGTCATCTGATCGTGGGTCGCGTGGGGTTTGCTACGGAGAGAGAGATGTCGCCAGACTGATAGTGGCGGCTATACCGTCCGATCGTGGGCCGCATGAAATTTATTATGAAGAGAGAGATATTGTCAGACCGATAATGGCAGCCATACTGTCTGGTGGAAGCATGCATTTAGAATCCGACTGAGCTGGAGGAGTCTGACTGCAAGAGTAATCCGAAAGGAGGTCGGCTCTTGGAGGAATTCGACTGAAGAAGAATTTTGAAAAGAGTTTAGCTCCTGTAGAAATTCGACTGAAGGAGAAGTCCGAAAGGAGTTCAGCCTCTAAAGAAATTCGATTGAAAGAGAAGTTCGGAAGAAGTTTGATTCTCGTGGAAATCCGACTGAAGGAGAATTCTGGAAGGAGTTCGACTTCTGAAGGAATCCGACTGAAGGAGAAGTTCGAAAGGAGTTCGGCTCCTGAAGGAGTTCGGCTCTTGGAGGAATCCGACTGAAGAAGAATTCTGAAAGAAATTTGGCTCTTGGAGGAATTCGACTGAAGGAGAAGTTCGGAAGGAGTTCGGCTCCTGTAGAAATTCGACTGAGGAAGAAATCCGAAAGGAGTTCGGCTCCCATGAAAATCCGATTGAAGAAGAATTCTGGAAGGAGTTCGGCTCCTAAAGAAATCCGACTGAAGGAGAAGTCCGGAAAGAGTTTGGCTCCTATAGAAATCCGACTAAGGGAGAAGTCCGAAAGAAGTTCGGCTTCCATGAAAATCTGACTGAAGGAGAATTCTAGAAGGAGTTCGGCTCCTGGAAGAATCCAACTGAAGAAAAAATTTGGAAGGAGTTCGACTCCTGAAGAAATCTGACTGAATGAGAAGTCCGGAAGGAGTTCGGCTTTTATAGGAGTCCGACTGAAGGAGAAGTCTGGAAGAAGTTCGGCTTCTAAAGAAATCCAACTGAAGGAGAAGTCTGGAAGGAGTTCGACTCTCGTAGGAGTCCGACTGAAGGAGAAGTCCGAAAGGAGTTCGGCTTCTGAAAGAGTCCGACTGCGGGAGCAATTCGGAATAAGTTCGGTTCCTGGAGGAGCCCGACTGTAGGAGGGATTCGAAAGAAGTTCGGCTTCCATAGAAGTCCGACTGAAGGAGAAGTCTGGAAGGAGTTTGGCTCTTGGAGGAGTCCAGCTGCGGGAGCAATCCGAAAGAAGTTTGGTTCCTAGAGGAGTTCGACTGCAGGAGGGATCCGAAAGGAGTTCGACTTCCGTAGAGATCTGACTGCAGGAGGAGCTCGGAAGGAGTTCGGCTCCTATAGAAATCCGATCGAAGAAGATGTCTGAGAGAAGTTCGGCTCCTGAAGAAGTTCGATCGAAGGAGATATCTAGGAGGAGTCTGACTTCTAGGAAAGTTCAATAAAAATTTGATCATTGGAGAAGTTTGAGAGGAGTTCGGCCGGCTAAAGAGATTTGATTGGAGCTCGGTCACTGCGGAATTTGACTAAGATTTGGTTGCTAAAATTTTTTCATTGATTGTATTAGATTAAACATTAAACTAAAAGTATACGGCAATAAGAACTTTCCCTGCCGGTCCGAATTCGTGCGCGGCGATAAGAAACGGTTTTAAACATCGTTGGGGTCCATTCAATGCCAATAACGGTTTAAAGCGTGGTGTGGACGGGCAACGGTTTTATACGTCGTCGGAGCCCATTCAATGCCAACCGCCCGAGACGGATAACGGTTCAAAGCATCATCGTCGGGATCCAATCAAAGATGGGTGACGCTTTAAAGTGTAGTCGGAATCCAATCAAAAGCCATGCTTATAACTGTTCTCGGGGCCGGACACAGAAAATTTTTATGCCTTCATAGCCGACATTTTAATGATATTTTCAAACGCATCATAAAATTAATTTATGGCGCGTTCGTCGCTAAAGTTCAAAATTTACGCCGTTGCTTTTCCCTTTTTCTGTAGTGAATGTGGTTCATTTGGGATTGGATAGCAAGCCACGTCAACATGAACACACCAACAAGCCATTTTAACACGACACATCATCGACTCCACATTGCATGCACCAGGTGCAGTTGGACTGCATAAATCCCATAATAGATAACATGCCATGCTACTCTTTGTATATCACTAATTCTCGATTGCACGCTCTCCACCATGCATATGCTATGAGATTTGCCCTGATTCACTTGCATCTGGTGCATGCAATAATTTCTCCACATCATCACCATATTTACCATGTTAGCGTATGCTGCCATGCTGGCATGTACTGTTGACCGGTTCTACTGGCATTGATCAAATTGGACCAAGTTTTTTAACCATCTGGTTTGGCCATTTTTTATTCTGGCCTCTATTTGACCTCATTTTGTCTTTACAGAGTTCATTTTGCATCTACTTCATTTATTTTCCTTGATTTATCATTGTATACTTGCAATTATGGACAAATTTGATGCCTCTTTACTTATTTATACCATTTTGGATAGATTCAGCTATATTTTTTTAGTTATGAGATATATCTAATTCTTAGAAAAGTACATGATGGAGGCGCATTCCGCTTCTCAATCGTGGCACGGTTGAGGAGTGCATGTTGGCAAGATCCAATGGAGATGCATTTCGCTTCTCGACCATGGTCGAGGATCGAGGAGCGCATATTGGCGAGATCCGATGAAAATGCGTTTCGCTCCTCGGCCGCACATTGGTGAAAATAAAAACTGCAAGAAGTTATTATTCATTATCGAAGAAAAATTTAATATGAAAATTACATTCGAAGGATAATATCTCCAAAGATTATCGGCGTTCCAAGTCCTTGGAATCGGAGTTCCATCCAGTCGACAGAGACGGTAAGTTTCAGGCTGAACTACTTCAGCCACGCGATAAGGACCTTCCCAGTTCGGTGATAATTTTGACTGTTCGGATGGACGAGAAATCTCGGCTCGATGAAGAACTAATTATCCTGTCAGAAAAGATTTATCCTTTACTCGAGAATTGTAGTACCGAGCAACTTTCTATTGATAGTTAGCCATTCGAACTCGAGCTCATTCTCGGATTTCTTCCAGCAGATTCAGATTGACTCTCATCTCAAAGGAATTGCTATCTTCATCAAACTCTTTCACTCGAAGCGTCAGTAACCCAATCTCTAGGGGTATCACAGCTTCCATACCGAAGGCCAACATGAAAGGTGTCTCTCTAGTTAGGACACATTGCGTCGTGCGATACGTCCAAAGAACGTTGTATAGCTCTTCGACCCACGATCCTTTTGCCTAGCTTATGCGAGCTTTCAACTCCTGCAATAATGTCATGTTCGTCACCTCAGCCTCACCATTAGTGTGTGGATGATCTATTGACGTCAATCTGTGAGAAATTTCGTAGTCATTATAGAATTCTATAAACCTCGGATGATTAAATTATCGTCCATTATCGATTATGATGGCACGAGATAAATCGAATCGACATATGATAGACTTTCAGATAAAATTTCGAACTCTGGCTTCGGTAATTATAGTTACTGTCTCTACTTCTACCCATTTAGTAAAATAGTCGATTGCGATAATCAGAAACTTCTTCTGTGCTACGGTGATGAGAAATGGTTTGAGGATATCCATTCCCCATTGAGCAAAGGGCCAAGAGGTCATAATTGGGGCCAATGGAGTCAATGGTCGATGCTGAATGTTTGAGGTCCTTTGGCATTGATCACACTTGCTCACTAGATCGGCCGCATCTCTTTGCATAGTTGGCCAAAAATATCTCTGCTGTAATATTTTGTGGGACAGAGTCTTGCCCCATAGGTGATTACCATAAATTCCTTCGTGAACTTTCCACAGGGCATAGTTGGCTTCCGAATGATGGAAGCATCTAAGCAGAGGTAGCGTGAAAGACCTCTTATACAACTTTCCTTCATAGACGATGTATTGTAGAGCGAGGCATCTCAGCCTTTTTGCCTCATCTCGATCTGTAGGCAAAGTTCCATCTTGCAAGTAATGGAGGATAGGATCTATCTAGCTCGGCTCTGGATCAGCTTGCATTATCGGGGCTTCCTCAATACTCGGCTTCTCCAGGACTTCTATATATGAGCTTCCTTTTAGGTTGGCTGCCCCATGAGTTGCTAGCTTAGAAAGAAGATCAGCTTGTGCATTTTCCACCCTTGGTATCTACTGAACATCTATTGCTAAAAAGCTAGAAGCTAAGTCCCTGACCTTCTGTAGATACTTAACCATATTCGGCTTTCGAGCTTCATATTCTTTCTGAACCTGATCAATCACCAACTGTGAATCACTATGGACTCTGAGATGTCGAACTCTCATTTCTTTTGCTATTCTGAGTCCTGCTACCAATGCCTCATACTCAGCTTTATTGTTGGAAGCCAGAAAGTCAAAGTGCAAAACATATTCTGCTACTACTCCCTCCAGGTTGGTTAAGATCAATCTGACTCTGAAGCCCACGGCATTCAAAGATCCATCAACATGTAGGGCCTAACATTCATCGATCGAAGGGGCTTCAGCGTGACTAGATTCCTCATCCAGGATTGTACATTCCAGGATGAAGTCCGCCAACGCCTAAGCTTTAATGGACGATCTCAGCAAATATTTGATGTCGAATTCACCTAGCTCGATAGCCCATTTAGCCAATTATCCCGAGGTGTCTGGTCAATACAATACCGATCTAATGGGTTGGTCTGTAAGGACTGCGATGGTGTGTGCTTGAAAATATGGACGTAATTTTTTTGCAGATATTAAGAGAGTATAGATGATTTTTTCAGTCTCGTATATCTGGTCTCAGCATCGTGAATTACCTAACTCACGTAATAGATCGGCTTCTACACCTTGACTTTCTATCGGATCAGAACAGAGCTAATTATCGAAGAAGAAATAGCTAAAGACAAGTACAATACCTCCTCGAGCTCTAGCTTGCTTAAAAGAGGAGGGGAGCCGAGGTATTTTTTTAGATTATCGATGGCTGTCTGGCATTCATCCGTCCATTAAAAGTCCTTTGGTTGCTTAAGAGCTTTAAAAAATGAAAGGCTCTTTTCCATCGATCTTGATAGGAATCTATTTAAAGCTGCGATCCTTTCTGTGAGTCGCTATACTTCTTTAATCATCTTCAGAGGCTTCATCTCTTGAAGAGCTTGAATCTTCTCCGGATTAGCCTCAATCCCACGTTGTGACACCATGAACCCATAAAAAATTTTAGAAGTGACACCGAAGGCGCATTTGTCTGAGTTGAACTTCATTCGGAAGTGTCGCAGTGTAGAGAAGACTTCTTCTAGATCAGTGATATGATATTCGGCAGCTCTACTTTTAACGAGCATATTGTCCATATATACTTTCATCTTTCTCTCAATTTGCTCCTTGAAAAGCTTGTTCATAAGTCTTTGATAAATCGTCCTAGCATTTTTCAAGCCAAACGGCATTACCTTATAACAAAAAAGATCTTGGTCAATTATGAAAGAAGTTTTTTCTTCATCCTCGGACACCATTCGAATCTGGTTGTATCCCGAGAAAGCATCCATGAATGATAGAAGCTGATGTCCCGAGGTCACGTCCATCAGTTGGTCTATATGCAGCAGAGGATAGCTATCCTTTGGGCATGCTCCATTGAGATCCACATAATCAACACACGTGCACCATTTTCCACTGGCCTTCTTGATGAGGATAATGTTAGCCAACCATTCCAGATAATAAACTTCTCAGATGAAACCGACCTTCAAGAGCTTATCAACTTCTTCTTGTATCGTCCTCTGACGTTCAGGGGCAAAGCTCCATTTTTTTTGCCTGATCAAATGATGATTCAGATCCACACTGAGTCAGTGTACCATGACCTGCAGATCGATGTCGAGCATATCCGAAGCTGACCAAGCAAACATATCGGCATTAACTTATAGAAATATGATGAGGTGCTGTCGATCCTCCTCACATAAGCTTGAGCCGACCTTCACAATCTTGTTCGGATCGTCCTTGATCAGTATAGAGATCAGTTCTTCTATCGGAGAGCCTCTTTATTCAGTTTGTTCATCCCGAACGTCTAACTCATTCATGGGTTGCTCTTCAGCCACCACTCCATGCAAAGTAGTCATATAACATTTTTTTGCAACCGACTGGTTTTCCCTGAGCTCGTCAATTTCATGTAGAGTCATGAATTTGATTTTCAGATGATAGGTCAACACTATGGTCCGGAGGATATTTAGGCCTAACCGACCTAAGATGACATTGTAGGCAGATGAGCTATTCATGATGAAATAAGTTATGTCGACAATCACCTGCCTCGGAGCTCATCCAATTTTTGTCGTTAGTGAGATAGTCCCTTCCACTAGAACCATAGTGCCAGAAAATCCGACCAGAGATATATTCCTCTTTGTCAATAGTTTAGGGTTCAAGTTCATTCGAACAAAGGCATCATAAAATAGAACATCTACCAAACTTTTATTATCAATAAGGATCTGATGTACATCATAATTATCAATATTTAGAGAAACGACTACAAAATCATCATATGGCTGACTTATTTCTTTCAGATCTTCACCGATGAAAGTAATTTCATTATCTGCCTTCCTCTTCCTCGATCCTTCTCCTGGTCGATCCCGATCCAAAGTGTTTCCATCGAGATTTCCTTCAGTAATTACTTTGATCTCTCCCATGGCCAGCTGTTCTCTGAATAGTTCATCTTACCGAGGTTGGTCATGATCCGAATTCGTCAGAATTCACCATTCATCCACATAGTATCGGAGTCGTCCCTACCTGATTAGTGCCTCTATTTTCTCTTTAAGCTGTCAGCACTCCTCGGTATCATGTCGGTGGTCACGATGATATCGACAATACTTTCTCATATTTCTTACTCGAGCAGGGGTTATCATTTTCTTAGGTCGAGGTATATTTTTTCGTCGCTTGATCTCCATCAGAATCTGAGCGCAGGGTGTGTTGAGAGAGGTGTGGTAATTGAATCTTCGAGGTGGAGTTCTAGATAGACATTACGGCTTTGGAGATGTTGGTCGGCTACTCCAAGGTGGAGTGCGTGATTGATGAAAGCGTGACTCCTGCCGACAATGCTGCACCCATCTATGGTCTTTTTTCTTCTCCTACTTTTGGGACGGACCCGACCTACCATCTTAACTACTTTTTTACTGGTCCCAAGCCTCTTCAGTCTAGGCATACTTCTTTGCTCATTCTAGCATCTCGGCGAAGTCCTTCGGATAGTCCAAGTTGAGGGAGAACAAAAGGTCATTTTGGAGGAGGCCAACCTTGAACTCCATCATGGCTACCGATGGGTCTAAATTTCGAACCCCCAATGTGCCTGCATTGATGCAATTGATATACTCTCGAAGGGGCTCATTCCTCCATTATTGATGCTCACGAGGAAGTCAGAGTTACGATGTTGCCGATGACTGCTAATGAAGTGGATAACGAACAGATGGCCCAACTGGTAGAAAAAATCTATCGAGCTGAACTTCAGGTTCGAGTACCAATGTCGAGCCACTTTTCTTAAAGTTGAAGAAAAAGCTCGATATAGTATCGCGTCGGTAGCCCCTTGCAAATGCATAAGAGTTCGTAAGCTGTCTAGATGGTCTACAAGATCGGTTGCTCCATCGTAAAGCTCCGTCTGAGGGATCTTGAACCAACATGGTAAGGCTTCATCCATAATCTTCTAAGTGAATGAGGGATCGACATTAAACCCCAAATCCTTCTCTTGTTACCTTGGCTCCCATAATGCATCCAGCTGTTGTTGCATCTCTTTGAGTTTTTTCTCCATGTCGTCCTCACGAGTGGCTCAGTGCTAAGAAGCCTCATGACTCGGGGTAGAGCCTCTTCTGAAAATTGATGTGGGCGAGCGTTTAGATCTTCGATGGAGAGGACCGATAGGTCGACTGTGATGATTGGCCTCCGCCCTTGAGATTCGGGGGTATCGTTCCTCCAACCTTTTTTGGATCAGATCTGAATTATCTTCAACTGGATGGCGCTCGTCGGCCTGTTGTATTCCTCTTACGGCAGTTGATAGTGCTTGCACCTGATGAAGCAGTATGTCATACTATTCCTATGAGACCATCGATGCCATTGGTGGATTTTTCTGGATTGATGGTGGAGATGCATTAACCTGCTAAGCATTGTAGGTCCTCCGACCACTAGAATGCTGGAATCCATTTGATGTTCCCCTTCAAATTCTCATGATATTCGATAACGTGCTTTCTTTCCTTAAAATTGAACCTTGAAATCAACCAAGGGACCTTCCTCTAGCGCCAATTGTTGCTCCTGGATCTCCTGGCTTGAGGTTGGCCGATGAGGATGGAGGAGCTTGGCCATCGAGGAATATCAGACCGAGGATGAACGTTCGTTGGAGCTTCATCCGTTTATCTACAATAAAGTCTCCACCAGAGTATTTTTCGGTGAAGACCCTCCGATGCTCAAGTTAGGAGATTGCAGAATAATGAGAAGAGAAAGCGTCGAATTTAGTGGCATACCTAAAGGGTCCCGGTGCCCCTTTATTTATAGGGAAAGAATTGGAGTCGTATTCACTTTGGACTCTAATGGCTTTTCGAGTTTGTCGCACCGGATTGATTCGAAAGATTTTTTTTCTTCTTGAGAGACAGGATTGCGAAAGATTTTCCCTTTATCCAAGTTTTTCAATTCAAAGAGAATGTAGTTTCAGCAAGAATGGTTGTAGGTCGGCCATTGATGAGCTATAATAGGTCATCCTGCTCATATAGCTCGACGGTCGATCTGAATCCGACGAGGATGGAGTATGAAGGCCTACATCATTTTGCTAGAAAGTAATCTTCAGTAGGTCGGACGGAATTATAGGTCGGCTTAGATTGACCTACAGCTAACCGCGGGTGAAGTATCACATCATTCCACTTAGATGATGCATTGGGATAGATCGGCAGCCAACCCTAAACAAGCCGAGGCTGCACCAGCCTCATTCCATAATAGGTACAAACTTTAGTGGTTTATTATTGGAGACATTCCTCAACCTATTCAAAAACCATATGAGTATGAAGAAGAATTTTATAATCAGTTTAAGGACTGCCATTGTAAAAATCACTAGATTACTTCAATTCCTTTTATTAATTTTTAGGTCGATCAATTTGTAATAATTAAAAAAATTTAAAATTTCTTGGCCAATGATATTATACTCAGATATCATCCATCAATATCCACTATTGTTTAACCTACATCATATAAAGTAAAAAACTAGGTAGTCTATCCATTAGTTTCTTTCTCAAATGCATGCTATATAGGATCAATTAACTCAATCTGAGCTTTAGTGTGCCGAGAAATTTATTTTTTATAGAGATTATTGAGGATAAACCCTGCTCCTATTGAAGTTCAGTCCGATGCTCAGCCTAATGCAACCGGTAGTCATGGAAGAGCTTTAGCGGCCAAATCTCAGCCGAATCCCTTCAATCGGCCGAATTTTTTAGTGGCCAAGTTTTAGCCGAACTCCTTCAGCCAACCGAACTCCTCAGCGGTCGAGCTCCTTTCGAACTCTCTAGCGGTCGAGTCTTAATCGAATCCCTTCAACCAATCAAACTCTTCAGCGGTCGAGTCTTAGCTGAATCCTTCAGCCGATCGAACTTTTCAGCAGCCGAGCTCCAGTTGGACTCCTACGATAGCTGAACTCCCTCCAAAGTCCTCAGCGGTTGAGCTTCGATTGAACTCCTCAGCGATTGTGCCCTAGCCAAACTCCTTTCAGATCACTCCTACAATCAAATTTCTTCAGGAGTCAAACTCCTTTCGGATCTCTCCTGCAGTCGGACTCCTCTAGGGACTGAACTGCTTTCGGATATTCCCTTCGGTCGAACTCCTTCTGAATGATCTCCTCCAAACATATCCCCCTTAGGAGTCTGAGCTCTCCTAAAATGGATATACGCCGAGATTCTTCACCAACCAATGCTTGCTCCCTCGAAATATGGCTGTTGAACCTCGGTGGTATGGCCATCACTACCAATCTGACAGCACCTTTTCCTCCATAACAAGCCTCATGCGGCCCACGATCAGACAACATGGCCATTACTATCAATCTGGCGACACCACTCTCTCCATAACCAACTCCATACGGCCCACGGTCGGATGATATGGCCGCCACTATCAGTCTAGCGACACCTCTATCTCCGTATCGAACCTCATACGACCTAGAGCGGCCTGCTATCAGACGGTATGGTCGTCACCATCATTCAAGCTCCATCTATAAAAGAAACCCTCTAAATATATTTCCTCTAAGCTCTCCTCTCCCCTCTAAAGCTTGAAGCTCACTTCTCATTCTTGAGCACTCTGTTTTTGTTGGTTAGAAGAGCCGACTTGATCGTCGGGAGATCCTACCGAAGCCACCACCATCGACTCCGGACGGACGTCAATCAGATTCTGCACCAGCAAAATTGGTGCTAGAAGGAGGGCCTCTATCTCTGTGGTACCCTCATTCTTAAAGAAGTTCTCAGCCGATCCTGTCGACCTCCTTCTCTAAGGTTCATCTCCATCCTCTTCCTCAGTCTCAAGAAATGCCTCAAAAGAAGGCGACCATCTAAAGATCTACCGCATCTACCATCAGATCTGAGTCGAATCCATCCACTCCTGCTCCATCATCGATACTTCAACCTCCACCTCCACCGACGATTGTGGTAGATCCGGAGTAGTTCAACCTACTGATGCAGCAGATTCAGGGCCTCATTGAGATGTGCAGGCCATGCGGCAGGCCCCGATGGTGACTTTATCAAGAGGCCCATCATCAGAATGTCGAAAATCGATTCTAAAAAAAAGCATTTGGCCTAGCATATTCGTCGCCCTTAGGAAGGAGAAACAAAGGGCATGAAGTCCTCCCCCCATCTTGGCCACGCTTATGGGCTCCCCTCGAGCACAAACGAGGTCGAACTCCCTCTCGAGCCCATCATCAAGGAAGCTCCGACAAAAGGGCATGAAGTTCTCTCCGAGGAGGTTTCATAGGAGGGCCGTATGAAGCTCGACCACGCTTACGGGCTTCCTCCGAGCACAAGCGAGGCCAAACTCTCCCTCGAGCCCGTCATCAAGGAAGCCCCGACAAAATGGCATAAAATTCTCCCTCAGGAGGTTTCACAGGAGGGCCGAATGAAGCTCGACCATGCTTATAGGCTCCCTCCAAGCACAAGCGAGGTCGAACTCTTCCTCGAGCTCGTCATCAAGGAAGCTCCGATAAAAGTGCATGAAGTTCTCCCCCAGGAGATTTCACAGGAGGGCCAAATGAAGCTTGGCCATGCTTTCGGGCTCCCTTCGAGTACAAGCGAGGCCGAACTCTCCCTCGAGTCCATCATCAAGGAAGCTCCGACAAAAGGGCATGAAGTTCTTTCATATGAGGTTTCATAGGAGGGCGAATGAAGCTCGACCATGCTTACGGCTCCCCGAGTTACAAGCGAGGTCGAACTCTCCCTCGAGCTCGTCATCAAGGAAGCTCCGACAAAAGAACATGAAGTTCTCCTTCAGGAGGTTTCACAGGAGGGCCGAATGAAGCTCGACCATGCTTACGGGCTCCCTCCGAGCACAAGCGAAGCTGAACTCTCCTTCGAGCTCATCATCAAGAAAGTTTCGATAGAAGGGCGCAAAGAATTCCTCCCCTTAGAAGCTAGAACCATCAATAAGGAAGGAACAACAAGGAGATTGGCTGCCTTCCGGCATCATCAATGCTATATCTGGGGATTTGATACTTCGGCGGGCTATTGTCTCCCAGTGCCAAAGCCAAGAGAAGCTTACTCCAAATTGAGAAGGCCAGCATAAAATAGAAGAGGTCGTCAGGTCTGGGACTTACCATCTAAAAAGCTTAAAGGAACAACTCTCCCACGATCTTGAGACTTGGAGAATCCGAGAATGTACTATCAGTAACTTTTCTTCAGTAAGACTCCTTCATTTCAACATTATTGTTACTCGATGCAAAAATTATCTGATGATAGGGAAGAAGCAAACAATAGTGATCGTGTTAGAAACAGGAGGAGAACCTCATCCTAACATGAGCAAGTTGAAAGCTTCATCCATTTTAGATGAGATGGAGGGAGAGGCCCTGACAATGGCCCTTACGTGCCCCTACAGCCCATTAGAAATAAGAGGAGAACCTTATCCTAACGTGAGCAAAGTCAAAAACCTCATTCATTTTAGATAAGATGGAAGGAGAGACCCTGACAATGGCCCTTATGTGCCTCCACAGCTCGTTAGGAATAGGAGGAGAACCCCGTCCTAATGTGAGCAAAGTCAAAGATCTCGTTCATTTTAGACGAGATGGAAGGAGAGATCCTGACAATGGCCCTTATGTGTTCCTACAGTCCATTAGGAATAGAAGGAGAATCTCATCCTAACACGAGCAAAGTCGAAAATCTTGTTCATTTGAGATGAGATGGAGGGAGAGGCCCTGACAATGGCCCTTATATGCCCCCACAATCTATTAGGAATAGGAGGAGAATCTCATCCTAACATGGGCAAAGTCGAAGATCGAGCTTCAAAGTCTACGTCAATCGGAGATAAGATCTTCTTCAACTCCAACCAAAGATAAGATCTCTTCCGAGCGACCGAGTCAACTTCGACTAGAGATGAGATCTCTCTCGAGCGATCGAGTCAACCTCGGCTAGAGACAAGATCTCTCTCAAGCCACCGAGCCAACCTCAGCTAGAGATAAGATCTTTTTCAAGCGTTCGAGTCAACCTCGGTCAGAGATAAGATCTCTTTCGAGCGACGAGCCAATCTCGGCCAGAGATAAGATCTCTCCCGAGCGTCAGAGTCAACCTCGACTAGAGATAAGATCTCTCCCAAGCGTCTGAGCCAACCTCGGTCGGAGATAAGATCTCTTCCGAGCGACCAAGCCAACCTCAGCTAGAGATAAGATCTCTCTTGAGCTCCCGAGCCAATCTCGACTAGAGATAAAATCTCTCCCGAGTGATCGAGTCAATCTCGATCAGAGATAAGATCTCTTCCGAGCGTACGAGCCAACCTCAGCCAGAGATAAGATCTCTTCCGAGAGACTGAGCCAACCTCGGCTAGAGATAAGATCTCTTCCGAGCATCTGAGTCAATCTCGGTCAGAGATAAGATCTCTTCCGAGTGCCCGAGCCAACCTGGCTAGAGATAGGATCTCTTCCGAGCGACCGAGCCAACCTCGACTGTAGGAGATAAGATCTCCTCTGAACTTCAATCTCGATCAGAGATAAGATCTCTTCCGAGTACCCGACATAACCTCGGCTAGAGATAAGATCTCTTTCGAGCGATCGAGTCAACCTTGGCTAGAGATAAGATTCTTTCCCAAGCAATCGAGCCAATCTCGACTGTAGGAGATAAGATCTCCCCCGAGCTTCAACCTCGGTCAGAGATAAGATCTCTTTCGAGCGATCGAGTCAACCTCAGTCAGAGATAAGATCTCTTTCGAGTGACCAAGACAACCTCGACTGCAGGAGATAAAATCTCCTCCGAGCTTCAACCTCGGTCAGAGATAAGATCTCTTCCGAGCATCCGAGTCAACCTCAACTAGAGATAAGATCTCTTCCGAGCGATCGAGCCAACCTTGACTGTAGGAAATAAGATCTCCTCCAAACTTCAACCTCAGCCAGAGATAAGACCTCTCCCGAGCGTCTGAGTCAACCTCGATAGAAGATAAGATCTCCTCCGAACTTCAATCTCGACTATAGGAGATAAAATCTTCCCTGAGCTTCAACCTCGGCTAGAGTTAAGATCTCCAAGCTCAACCTTCAACCTCGGCTGTAGGAGATAAGATCTCTTTCGAGCTTCAATCTCGGCTGTAGAAGATAAGATCTCCCCCAAGCTTCAACCTCGGCTAGAGTTAAGATCTCCCCCGAGCTCAACTTTCAGCCTTAGCTGCAGGAGATAAGATCTCCCTCGAGCTTCAACCTTGGCTGCAGGAGATGAGATCTCTCCCAAACCTCAACCTCGACTGCAAGAGATAAGATCTTCCCCGAGCTTCAACCTCGGTTGGAGTTAAGATCTCCCCCAAGCTCAACCCTCAATCTCGACTGCAAGAGATGAGATCTCCCCCGAGCTTCTATAGGAGGTAAGCTCTTCTCCGAGCTTCGACGTCAACAAAAGATAAGATCTCCCTGGATCCCGGTCGGAAATGAGATCTCCCTCGAGCCTTAACCTCAACTTCAACTTTGGCTGAAGATAAGATCTCCTCCGAACTTCAACCTGAACTAGTGCAGAGCCCTGAAGAAGACTTCGGCAGTGGCCTTTTCTACACTCTCTTTCTTCGAGTTTCGAACTCGAAAGTGAGGGGGAACTATTATTGGGGATAAATCCCACTCCTGTCGAAGTCCAATCTGATGCTCAGCCTAATGCAATCGGTAGTCACGAAAGAGCTTTAGTGGTCGAATCTCAGCCGAATCTTTTCAACCGACTGAACTTTCCAGCGATCGAGTCTTAGTCGAACTTCTTCAGCCGATCGAACTTCTTAGTGGTCGAGCCCCTTCCGAACTCTCCAGCAATCGAGTCTTAGCCGAATTCCTTCAGTCGGTCGAACTCTTCAATGGTCGAGCCCCTTCTAAACTCTTCGGTGATCGAGTCTTAGCCGAATCCTTCAGCCAACCAAACTTCTCAGTGGTCGAGCTTCAGTCGAACTCCTACGGTAGCCGAACTCCCTCCGAAGTTCTCAGCGGTCGAGCCCCGACCAAACTCCTCAGTGATCGAGCCCTAGCCGAACTTCTTTCAGATCGCTCCTACAATCGAATTTCTCCAAGAGTCGAACTTCTTTCGGATCGCTCCTACAGTCGGACTTCTTCAAGAGCCAAACTTCTTCCAGATCGCTCCTGCAGTCGAACTTCTCCAAGAGCCAGACTCCTTTCAGAATTCTCCTTCAATCAGATCCCTCTAGAAGTCGAACTCCTTCTGGATCGTTCCTACAATCGGACTCCTCCAAGAGCCGAACTCCTTCCGGATCGCTCCTACAGTCAGACTTCTTCAGGAGCCAAACTCCTTTCGAACATCCCCTTCGATCAAACTTCTTTTGGATGATCCTCTCCAGATGTATCCCCTTTAGGAGTCCAAGCTCTCCTGAAATGGATATACGTCGAGGTTCTTCATCAATCAACGTCTGCTTCCTCGAACTATGGCTGTTAAATCTTGGTGGTATGGCCGCTACTACTAGTCTGGCGGTATCTTTTTCTCCGTAACAAGCTTCATGCAGCCCACGATCGGATGACATAGCCACCACTATCAGTCTGATGACACCACTCTCTTCATAACCAGTCCTATGCGATCCATGGTCGGACGACATTACCGCCACTATCAGCCTGACGATACCTCTCTCTCCATATCGAACTCCATGCAGCCTAGAGCAGCCCACTACCAAACGGTATGGTCATCACCATCATTCAAGCTTCGTCTATAAAAGGAATCCTCCAAATATATTTTCTCTGAGCTCTTCTCTCCCCTCTAAAGCTTGAGGCTTACTTCTCATTCTTGAGTACTTCATTTCTATTGGTCAGAAGAGTTGACTTGATCATCGGAGGATCCTACCAGAGCCACCACCATCGACTTCGAATGGGCATCAACTAGATTCTGCACCAATAGAGATCAAATATACTTAATGCAATTTTTTATAGCTCTTTAAGATGATTTTGAATCAATAATATCTTACCATCTTCCGAGTCTACTATTTTTGAACTTATCTTTGAAGAAACAAGACTTTACTCAAATCCCAGTGCACTGAGGATGTTCTTGTTATATATCAAACCTCGATAGATCAATAATCCATAAATGTTATCATAAGATAGGTCATACATGATCAACTATCCAAAAAGATATAAAATTCTATCAAAAGACTGGCCACTACCTTGATGACCATCCACAAAATCCAAATAATCAATCTGAATCTAGTTGATTCAAAGGTTCTCAAGCTAAATTCAATAATCAGTCGCAATCTGCTTTTTGTTCTGCTACTGCCAAAATTTCTTATATCGATAACTCTTCTTTCTCACCTTTCACCAAAACCAATAATCTATTTGTCAATGATCTCGAAGATCTAGTCAAATGGGTTCTATCTAAATCTAGTACTTTCACATCCAATGCTCTTTCTGCTACTTCAGGTAATTTCAAAAATTTTGATTCTGCATGCTACAATCATATGACTTCAAATTCTTTCTTTTTTCAATAAAAACTCCTGATCCTCTCTCGCAAATAATTTTGTTATGTGTGCTAGTCACGTAGGTTTTGTTCCACCTCTCCATTATCTCTACTTAACACTTATTTGATTTTTAAACTTACTTAACATATTATTTCTATTGGTCAATTGTGCAAACTTGCTTTTGATATTCATTTCTCAGATAATGATTACCGTGTGCAAGATCATCACGTGGGGCAGCTTCTTGGGCCGATTATAAGTTTGAATGCATATTTGAGCTCATCAACCTCCACATTCCATTTTGGATATCTCCTCAACTTTTTTATCAATTAGATGGCTCTACTGTAGATAATTCCTATGAATCTATGCAGAAGATTAGAATACAAAAGATAGATGCGTACCTGTATTCGCCATTGATTTATGAAGAATGACAGTAGCGGATGCTCAGATGAACACCGAAATCAGATTCTTCTCCATCAGCTTTCTTTCAACAGGCGGCTATTCGATGGGGCAAGTCTGAGAACTAGTCTCATGATATTTATAGAAAGTGGAGAAAAAATCTAGTCAAATAAAATAAAACCCTAACAGGCCCATCCATCATGAGCTCATGTTGGACCAAAGCCTAACTATGCTGTCCTAACCACACCAATTCAATATAAGATGCATCTAGCCCAAAACAAAAGGATCACAAATATCATTGGGCTCACAAGCAAGTTTATTAACTCGGATCATATAATTAGTCTATTTTTAATAAAATAAATAAAATAATTAATTAATGGTAACTCATAATTAAAAAAATACTCACATTCTTCCACTTGGGCAATATTAATTAGGATTTTAAAATTTTAAAAATATTCTACTTTTAAAAAAATGACTCTTAGGCTGAATAACAGAAAACATAGTACATGGCCATGATTTAAAAAATATATATATGATCCATAGACAACACCTAAGAATTAACTCAGTCCAATAGTATTAATCATGCTGAATCATGAAAGTCATTATATTCTTTATCTGACAAAAGACCTATCCATGGTTACAAACATAATTAATACTATCGACATGAGTCTTGGTGTGGTAGTATAGCAAGAAAATAGTATCCAAAAATGATCCAAACATATGCTATTTTCATTATCAGTTTTTCAATTTCTTTTCAACATACTTAGGTACAAAATAAGAAAAAAAATTTTAATCACTTTAACAACAAGCCATTTTACCTCACATACTTAACATGGTGTCAATGATGAAACATCACAATATATCTGAGATTTAACATCTGATCTCATTTTTCATATAACAGGTACATAAACAAGAGATATCTCCAAATATACTAAAATAAATATGTACATATAAATAAAAAAATTAAAATAAATATATCATTAATTTATCATGCCAACAATGTATATCAAAAATGCATGAGATATAAAGAGTCCATAATAATAAAGTAACAATAAAACATAAATATAAAGTCACTCCCACTAACCAAGTACATCAAAAGAACTCAATATATCAATATCTTGAACATGTCTTATAAAGTATATGGGCCTCAATCATTTAGTCAGGAGATCAGCTAACATTAACTTTGTATCTATGTACTCAACAGTTATGTCTCTTTTCTTTATAAGATCCTTTCTGTCTGATACTTCAGCTCTAAATATTTAGATTCATTGGATGATTTATTGTTCTTTATAAAGAATACAACAGCACTATTATCATAATAAATTATCAGTAGTCGTGAGATAAAATCAACAATTTGAAGTTCTGTAATAAAATTTTTCAGTCAAACAGCTTGAGTAGCAGCTCCATAATAGGCAATAAACTCAGGTTGCATAGTAGAAGAAGCTGTCATGGTCTGTTTAACACTCCTCTAGGATACTGCACCTTCGGCTAATATAAAAATATATTCCGAAGTTGATTTCAAATCATCAGAGCATCCAGCAAGATCTGAATCTGAATATCACAATAACTGTAGTTTATTAGTTCTTCTGTATACAAGCATATAGTCATTGATTTTTTGTAAATATCTCATTACTCTCTTTGCTACAATTCAATATTGAAGATCTGAATTTGATAGATATCTACCAAGAACTCCCACTATGAAGGCAATATCAGGTCTGGTGCAAATCTGAGTATACATCAGACTTTCTATAGCACTAGCATAAAGGATATTCTTCATCTGATCTTTCTCAAGCTTATTCTTGGGGCACCGATTTTTACTGAACTTATCACCTTTGACAATAGGCGTATCATAGGATTTATAATTCTGCATATTAAATCTTTCAAGAACTTTGTTAATGTATGCCTTTTGTGACAAATCCAATAGAAAACGTGATCTATCTTTGTGAATTTCAATACCTAGGATAAAAGCTGCTTTTCCAAGATCTTTTATATCAAAAGTCCTAGATAATATTTGTTTAGTCTCATTGAACAAACCATAATCACTAATGAAAAGCAAGATATCATCAACATATAGGACTAAAAAAATAAACTTGCTCCTATTGGTCTTGAAATAGATGCACTGATCAATCTTATTTTCTTCAAAATTAAGAGAGGTTATCACCTCATTAAATTTTAAATGCCATTATTTGGATGCTTGTTTCAAGCCATAAATGAATTTTTTTAATTTGTAGACTAAATATTCTCTCCCACCTTCCTAAAAACTCTCAGGTTGTTTCATGTATACTTCTTCACTGAGATTATCATTCAGAAAAGTAGTTTTTACGTCCATCTGATAAAACTCTTAGTTATAATGAGCCACTAAAGACATAATGATTCTAAAAAAATCTTTTGTAGATACTGAAAAAAAGTTTCAGTATAATCAACTTCTTCTCTTTGAGTAAATTCTTTAGCTACCAATCTAGCCTTGAATCACTCAATTCTTCTTTTAGAATCCTTCTTAGTCTTATATATCCACTTACATCTAATATATTTGCTATGTTCAGTAGGCTCAACAAGCTTCCATACATTATTACTAGTCATAAACTGTATTTCTTTCTTCATAGCATTTATCCATAAATCAGACTGAGGATAAGTCACAGTATCATAATATATCACTGGGTCAACCACATATCCAATACTATAATCACTTTCTCCAAGATAGACATAAAAATCATTAGGAATGGCAGACCTCCTTTGTCAGGCAGATCTCTTTAATGTCACCTCATCATTAGGCTGAATAGATTAAGGATTCAAAATAGAAGCAGGAGGATTAGGAACCTAAACATCCATTCTATCAATAGGTGCAGAAACTATATTTTCATATAGTGCAATCATAGGAATGAAGACAGTCTCAGTCTGATTATTATCAACATCAATATCTCAGAAAGATTTCATATCAGCTACATCAAGTTCTAAAAATTTTGTAGTCTGTGACTCTACAATTCTATTACCTCTTTCAGGACTATAGAATCTATATCCTTTAGCATGTTCTGGATATCCAATGAAATAGTAATGACTGATTCTGGGGTCAGTTTTTTTCTCTATAGGATTATATATTCTTACTTCTGTAGGACAACTCCAAATCCAAAAATGGTTTAAACTAGATTTTCTATCAGTCCATATTTCAAAAGGTGTTTTAGGTATAGATTTACTAGGAACCCTATTAAGAATATACAAGATAGTTTTAATAGCCTCATCCCATAGATATTCTGGTAAGTTTGACCTACTCATCATGCTTCTCATCATATCTTTATGGGTGTGATTACGCCTTTCGACTATACCATTCTACTCAGGACTATTAAGCATAGTATATTGGGCTACAATCCCACAATCTTATAAGTATTTGACAAACAGATCCATATGCTATTTTGCAATATCATGTTTACCATAATACACATCTCCACGGTCAGATCTTATAATTTTAATGATCTTTTCTAATTATCTTTTAACTTCTATTTTAAAGATTTTAAATTTTTCAAGAGTATCAGACTTTTCTTTAATCAAATAAAGATAATCATATCAAAAAAAATCATTAATAAATATGATAAAGTATTTATTGCCATAGATTGAAGAGAGATAAGATCCACTAATATCAGTATGAATTATCTCTAGAAGGCTAGAGCTACGAGTTACATCTTTCTTTTTAGTTTTAATCAATTTATCCCTAATACAATCAATGCAAGTCTCCATGTCCCCAAAATCCAAGGTAGCCAAGATATCATCCTAAATTAGTCTATCAATTTTTTTCTTAGATATGTGCCTTAAGTATTTATGCCACAACATAGAGGATCTTTCTTTGATTCTAAAATATTTTACAATCATATTTTCAACATTCAAAGAAGCATAGAGATTATCATAAGATAAACATAATTTATATAATCCATCACTCAAAATGCCATAATCAATAATTTAAAAATTAAATATCAAATTAACATTTTTATCATGAAAATCAAAACCAAAATCAATCTTATCTAAAGAGAAAACAGAAATCAAATTTCTTCTAAAGAAAGGTACATAAAAGATATTTTCTAAAAAAAATTTAAAATCAGACTCTAAAGATAACTTGATAAGTCTTATATATTCAACTTCAACTTTAAGCTCATTTCCTACTTTCAGCTTGATCTCTTTCAGGCTTGGTTTTCTTTTGTTTATGAATGCCTGCAAGAAAATGGCAATATGAGTTGTGGCACCACTATCTATCCACCATGAATTAATAGGGACATCAACTATATTTGACTCATGACAAATAAAAGCCAAGGGCTTACCTTCTTATTTTTGTTTCTTTTCTAATCAAGACTTGAATTTGTAGCATTGACTTCTTATGTGGCCTTTCTTTTTACAATGAAAATACTTGATACATTTTTCAATGGCAGTTTTAGGACCTCCTATAAAATGATTCTTATCATATCCTTTAACATCCTAAGACTGTTTAGGAGCAGCAGGTTTATTCTTTTTCTTCTTCATAAAATCTTTGCCAGAATGGAATTTTGGTTGGAAGGAAAGAAGGGCAATCTCAATCTTTTCTTTCTTTAGTTTTTCTTCCTCAGCAACACATTTAGTGATCAACTCATTAATATTTTAGATTTTATTTAGAGTATTATAGGCAGTTTTTATCTGAAAGAATTCAGCAGGTAAGGAATTCAAAGCATAAGATACTAGAAAGGAGTTAGGCAATTCAATTTTCAGATCCTTAAGTTTAGTTTAGAGATGAACTATTTTCAAAATATATTTTCTAATACCCCCAACATTGTCATATCTCATGGTCGTCAATTCTTTTATCAAACATTTAGACTCAGCATTTTTAGATACAAGATATCTCTGTCCTATAGCATCAAATAGTTTATTAGTACTATTAATCTCTAGTAGACCACTCAGAAGATACTCATAAACTAATCTGTTAATAGCAATTAAGCTAAGCCTGTTAGATTTTTTCACTTAGCAAAATAATTTATTTGTTCTGATGTACTTCGGTCATTAAGATCATCATGTTTATTCTCACGTGATGCCAGATCAATGTCAGCAATTTCTAAAACATTTCATATCTTATTTCCACCTCTTATAATTTGATCAGGTCAAAACTTTAACAATGATATTGTTATTCTTAACACCATTTAAAACTGTACAAATAAACAATAGAAATGCAAAATATTAGATAATAGGCATATACACAAATAACATAGTCGTATAGTGATATAAACCATAAATAAAAGCTCAAACACTATATCACATATTCTCCTTTAGGCAGAACATGCAATATGTATAAGAGCTCTTTATACGAGACTACAAAAAAAATATCCTAGCATTCAGAAACCTATCCCCTTTGGACAAATAGACTCCAAAAGTTAAAGTACCCTCACAACATAATGGTCCACATAATTTTTAGTTAAAATACATAATAACCCCCTTTGGGCAGATAATTATATATCATAACTAAAAAATACCCCTCTCATGATAGAAAATTTCATGAACTAACATAAATAAACTACTTTGGTGATAAATATTCATGTTAATCCATAAAATTATTGATATAAAAAATTAAATACCTAAAATGATCAAGTCTAATATAGGATACTTAATAATATGCATCACACTGATCATAACACAGCATAATATTGCATTCCAAAGCTACAGTAATATATTTGTACAACTCAAAAGATATATTATGCTAAAATTAATATCAGATATTAATTTTCTAAAGAGCATGATCAAAAATAAAATTTTTAGAAGGCAAATTAAAATTTTGAAGGACTAATATAAAATAATAACCTTCAACAGGGGTTTAATAGCAAAATGGAGGTTTTATGCAATAAATTACATTATAGGAACTAAAATGCAATTTTGTTGGACCAAAAGTAATTTTTTGTAATGATAGGGACTAAACTGTAATTTTTCTTTTATGTACTTAGATCAAATACTTTATTCCGTAGGGACTAAATTGCAAAAGTGGCATATTAGCTCAAACACCAAATTGAGTCTGGATTTTGGGTTGAAACCCAAAACCTAAAATCGGTTTGGCCTCTTCTCCCTCACCATGGATTTTCCCCCTTTTTTTTTTGTTTTGGTTTTGGGCAGCGAAAAGGAGGGCTCACCAGCACCTCTTCTCCGCATCAAATCCGACCGAGTGGCTGGAGAAACTCCAACCAACGGACCGCCAACCACCGACAAGGTGCCAGCTAGAATGGAAAGGGAGAAGAAGGGCGCGGCGGCTTAAGCCACCACCTCTCGCAATCACTTTTTTTTGTTTTTTTTTTTTAATTTGAGTCGGTGGGAGGACAACCGCCATCCTCTCCGAGCATGCCGGTCGATTGCTGGCGTCGATCGCCCATGGGAGAGGAGGAGCGCACGACAAGGGAGAAGCCGGTGGCCTCCTTCTCCTTCTACCTTTCTTTTTTATTTGTCGAAGCTTGGGAAGAAAAGGCCTGACAGCCAGCATCACCGCCTATCGAGGTCATCATCGGACCCCCTAATGGCACCGTCGGCCAAAAGATGGTTTCTGGCCTTGGTTCCATCATGCCAGTGGTAAGGAGAGAAAGAGGGGATGGGATCAGTCCCTTTCTCTTTTTTTTTGTTGTTGTTTGTGATCGGATCCTTAGATCCTCACAGACTCACAAAGCGATCACCAGACCTAGATTCGCCCGTAGAGAGTTCAACCAACAAGAAAAAATGGAGAAAGAGGAGGATACGGGAAGATCCGTGCCTTCTTTTCTAGAATTTTTTTTTATTGATTCTAATCCTCTACAAATTCGAGCTCTGATACCATATGTAAATGATTCCTATGAATCTATGCAGAATATTAGAATACAAAAGATAGATACGTACATGTGTTCACCATTGATTTACGAAGAATGATAGCAGCAGATACTCAGACGAACACTGAAACCAAATCCTTCTCCATCAGCTTCCTCTCAATAGGCGGCTATTCGATGGGGCAAGCCTGAGAACTAGTCTCATGATATTTATAGGAAGTAGAGAGGGGATCTAGTCAAATAAAATAAAATCCTAACATATCTATCCATCATAGACTCATGTTCAATCGAAGCCTACACTATGCCGTCCTAACCACACTAATCCAATATAAGATATATCTAGTCCAAAATAAAAAAATCATAAACATCATTGAGCTTACAAGCATATCTATTAATTCGGATCATATAATCAACCTATTTTTAATAAAATAATTAATTAATAATAATTTATAATTAAAAAAATTCTCACATCTGTCTCATCTAGTTCATCTTTGAGTCTTTAATATTTTTATTTATATTATTTTTTTAAATAAATTACATACTTTGATGACATTGCACAGATTAGTCAGTTTTTATCAGCCCCATGCATCACTCACGATGTAGCTTGCCGTATATTTTTCGTTACCTTAGAGTATATTATTTCACAATCTTCATTTTTTTTATGCGCTCATTTCTTGATTTACTTGCTTGATGTTGATTAGTTGGATGATTCTATCTTTGGGCACTCCATTACTAGCTATTATATTAATTGGATATCTTCTTACATCATGGTGAAACCAGAATTACTGTCAAATCCCACATCGGGACCGGAGTACTGGGGCTGGGTATCGTACATTATAGGTCCCATTCACGAGTTTATTTGATTATATTAGTTGGTAAAAAAAGATTTTTTTTAAAATATTACTATTTTAATATTAAATTTTAAAAATTTATCTATTTAAATCTATTTCTAAAACTACTATATTTATAGTTAGATGACGGTGGTGTGGCGAAATCGCATGTTGAAGATGTAATTTTGAATTTAAAATTATATATTTATCATATAATTTTAAAATAAGATGGCAAAAATAAAATAAAAAATAAATCTACATGGACATGCAATTTTAGAAGAAATCGCATTTTCAACGTGCGATTTTTTTTTGTTCTCCCATGTAGCATGATTATCTTTTTTTTTTCTGCAGAGTGGTTCATCGGAGTCGAAAGAAGGAGAGGGAATGGTGGCAAGGCAGGGTTGCGAGAAGGGGAGGGGGGTAGTCATGCAGGATGCGGTGCAGATGGCAGTGGGATAGGGTGGCACAGACGGTGATGAGGTGAGGTCGGAGGATGGGAGGGGGGATGGTAGTGGGGCAGGGTTGTTAGAAGATGGAGGGCGTCGATGGAGGATAAAGCGCACGGATGAGAGGGAGTGCTGACAAAGGATGGAACGATGCGGGCGCCAGCGAAGGGTGCAGGCTTGGCCAAGGATGAGGAGAGGGAAGGGGAGGGTGGTGGCAGGTGCGCCGAGGGGAGGGGCGGAAGATGCTGCGGGAGGAAGAAAGGAAAAGGAGAAAAATGAAAAGAAAGAAAAATTTAAAGAGAAAAAAAAAGAAAAAAAATATTTTTTTATTATTAATTTAAAAATATTATTTATATAATAGTATATGATTTTTAAAATTTATTTTTCAAATATATGTTATTATACAAATTATTAATAAAAATATTATTATATAAATAGTAAAATATGTTATTATATAAATAGAATTTTTAATATGTTATCATACAGATAGTATTTTTTTAAAATATTATTAATATAAATAGTATTTTTTTATATTATTTTTATTATTTTTTTTCTTTCTTTTTTCTTAAAATAGTAATATTTTTTAATAAAATTCCAGCAGGTAAGGTAAAAATGAGAGCAAGTACTGCTTGAATCATAAGCATTTTGATCAAAAATATTATTTTATCTTAATTAATATTTTATTTATAATTTAAAATACTATTCATATAATAACATAGTAAAAAATAATTATATTTTGTTATTAATAAAATAATATTTTAAAAATAATTTTATTATACAAATAATATTTTATTATTTTTTTATTATACAAATAATGTTGTTGTACTAATACTACAAATAATGTTTTATTTTTTTGAAAATAAAAATAAATATCATATTTATTAATAAAAATAAGTAACATATTTTTTTAATTTTTTGAAATATGTTTTATTTTAAAATATTTTAATTAAATATTTATTAATAAATATTTTATTATTATATTTTTTAAATTAAAGTTTTTTTAAAAATAATATGTTAGTATTAAATAATATTTTAAATTATTAAAAATATAATTTTATTTTTAATAAATACTAAAAAATTCTAGATTGATTCGATAAGTGAAGTTAATAAAATAATAATATAGATTAAAATAATAATATTTTTAAAATAATAATAATATATTTTATTTTTATTAAAAATAATTATTTTTTAATAAAAACATATTTTTTGAAATAAAATTTTATTTTTTAATAATAACATATTTTAAAAATAATATTTTTAAAAAATAATATGTTATTATTATTTTTTAAAAAAATAATTTTTTAAAAAATAATATATTATTATACAAATAGTATTTTTAAATTAATAATAAAATATATTAATTTTTTTCTTTTCTTTTTTCCTCTCCATCTCCAATTTTTTTTTCTTTTTTTCTTTCTTTTTGTTTTTTCTTTCCTTTCCTTCCTTTTGCAACATCCCTGCCCCCTCCCCCGACGCACCCATCGCAGCCCTTCCCTCCCCTACCTCCATCCTTGGCGAAGTCCGCACCCTCCATCGGCACCCACACCGTTCCATCCTCCGCCGACAGCCCCTTTCATCCGCATCCTCCATCCTCCACCAGCATCCTCCATCCTCCATGGCCCGACGTCGCTGTCGTCCTCCCTCCCCTCTTTGGCCCCATCCCACTGCCATCCGTGCGACCCGCCCCACTGCCATCCATGCCGCACCCCGCAAGACCGCCCCCTCTCCTTCTCGCAACCCCTCTCCCTTCCTCTTCCAGCACCAATGAATCGCTCAGCAAAAAAAAAAAAGGGTGATCGTACCATACGGGAGAGATAAAAAAAAAATTCACATGTTGAAGATACGATTTATCCTGAAATTGCATATTTAATATACGAATTTATTTTTTATTTTATTTTTGCCACTTTACCTTAAAATCGCATGTTAAACATACTATTTTAAATCTGAAATCACATCTTCAACATGCGATTTCACCGTATCACCGCTATCTCACTATAATTATGATAGTTTCGAAAATAGATTTAAAAAATATTATTATTAAAATTTAATATTTAAATAATAATATTTTTTTAAAAAAATTAGAGGAAAAGAGATAAATATTGCTTCACTGTAATAATCAAAATGCCATTCAAATTACTGGCAACGATGTTTTTTTATAAGTGTAATAAATATATCCAAAATAATTATCAGTTTATGCACCGGAAGATTGCTCACAGTATGGTACCGCTTTTCCAAGGAGGATACTTTCATCGTAGCACGTTTTTGTGGACACTTTTGTGAACTGATTTCTAAACATAAGCGGTTTCTACTTTTATTATCTTGAATTTAAGAAAGGATGTTATGCGTATTTACTATTATATTACAATTTTAATTCAAATATGATTGATATTTTCTTATTTGTATCGATTCACTTTCCCACGTTGTTAGGGTATTATAGTAATGGAGAACACAAATTACCAAAAATAAATATATATCTTTTTTTTTAATACAATAAACATAATATTTCATATCTTTACACTTATTGTCATCTACAGGAGCCGGAAATTTAAGGAGAAAACAAAAGAGAAAATTGGAAACTGCCGCGTCCCTCAGTCCTCCGATGCCGGCTCTCCTCCGGTCGACATCCATGGATGCCCTGTATAACACAAAAACGACGCCAAATTAATTAGAGTTTCCTTTAAAAATGATTTTTTTTTTTAAGAAACAAAAGAGAAGACAGAGAACTAGGGAGGAGAAAATGTAAAGAAGAATCACAATCGAAGGTAGAAGAAACCGGGCTAATTAATTAATAAAAATAATGGAGAAGAGAGCGGTTGGTTGGTTGGTTAGTTACTTAGGACTTGGTCGGCGGACAATCTTCTGGAGACGTCCTTGCAAAGCATCTTCCTTATGAGGTCCTTGGCCGCCGGCGACACACCCCGGAATATCCGCGGCGGGAAGCGGAGGTTCCCCCGGAGCACCGCCTCCAAGATCTCCACCGCCGACTCTCCGTAGAAGGGCGCCATCCCGCCCAGCATCATGTACAGGATCACCCCGCAGCTCCACACGTCCACCTTCTCCCCGTACTCCCGCCCCGCCACCACCTCCGGCGCCACGTAGAACGGCGTCCCCACCAGCCCCGTCATCGCCCACCGCCGCTCATCATCGAAACACTCCGCGGACCCGAAGTCCGCCAGCTTCAGCTCTCCCCGTCCGTCGAAGAGCACGTTCTCCAGCTTCACGTCGCGGTGGGCGATCCCCCGCCGGTGGCACGTGGCGATCGCCTCCATCAGCGGGAGCATCACCGCGGCGGCGTCGCGCTCGGGGAGCGGCGCGCGGTCGGAGACGCGGACGAATAGGTCGGGCCCCGGACAGAGGTCGAGGACGAGGTGCAGGGAGTCGGCGTCCTCGTAGGTGGCGTGGATCTGGACGGCGTGGGGGTTGCCGGCGGCGGCGAGCTGGTGGACCTTGGCCTCCCGGAGAGCGAGATCGCGATCGAGGGGGTCGGATAGGAGGGCCTTGTCGACGGATTTCACGGCGAACTCCTCACCGGAGGCCAGAGAGGAGCAGCGGTACACCGTGCCGAATCTCCCCCGTCCGATTTCTGGGCCGATCTCGTAGTCCAGCCTCAAACCCTCCTTCATAGCTCTCGCTCTCGCTCTCTCTCTCTCTCTCTCGTAATATTCTTTCTGTTTGGGGCTAGAAGGGAGCGCTATGTATGCTGTTATATCATGGAGCGGAACGAGTGGAAGTCGCTTGGGGTTGGCTGCTCAGAACGGTTTCCGCAGGGAATATTCGGTTGTCGTGGAGTCCGATGGTTTTGACCGCGTGCGACATCTTTCGGTCAGTCAAATCGATGCGTCTATTTCCAGGAGATTTCGAGACGGGAAGGCAACCTTTCTTCCATTCTGCGTTGCATTCATGAATTTGTCACTCCCATGATAGCCTTGGTTCGGATTCGTTGCGGCTTGATGGTCATAATCACAAGTTCTTTGGTGTGTGTGTGTGTGTGTGTGTGTGAGAGAGAGAGAGAGAGAGAGAATTTAAAAGTTCAATTTTAATTTTTATATTTTAAAACTTTTATAGATCTTTTACTGGTTTAAAGAACAATGAGAGCAATAGAAAAAACCAATATCAAAGTCAGCAATATGTTGCTATGCTCTCTTAACATATTTTTAAGGCCAACAACTAGTATTTTTTTTTCCCTTTTCTTTATTCAGCAAATGAAAACTGTAAACTGATGTGATTTCATCATTTGTTTGGACACATGGTTTATTTGTAATCACCAAAAAAAAAAAAAAGCTAGAGTCATGTGATAGCCTTTAGTGCTCCGTTGATGATGAGCTCCCCTCTTGAAAAATTATTAGGGAGACTCATTCTATCATATAAGTTGTAAGTAAAGCCAATAAAAATTTCATACATGTCAGCTGATTTTTCATTAATTACTAATTATGATTTAATATTTAAAAGCTTTGATTAGCTTCTCTATATCATGTGATTAACCATGACCAGTAATTAATGAAGAATCATGTTTTTATTGGCTTTGTCTATAGTCCTACGTCCTAAAATGAGTCTACCTAATAAATTCTTCTCCAAATATATATATATATATATATATATATATATATTAAAAATTATTGATACTTATATACTTTAATTGAAACAAACCATATTTCACCCTACAAGCACAATTTATGACTTAACAAGAGCAGCATTAGCTTTATTGCTTCCCTTAAGTTGCATGCTGGTAGCTAGGGTTATGAATATCATTAGTCATGCTTTCCGAACCTCTCTCATATGTCTGTGCACATCCAACTTGCTTCGCACCGAGCATGAAGCCACTGTTTCTCTCTCTCTCATGCACACACAAACGCAAACAATTAATTCATGTTACCTATTCGGAATTGGATTTTTTTAATCTTCCCTAAACCATTTTTTGCCCTTCCATTGTAGTCAACTCATGCTGGCATGAAGACTTAGATTGTTATTGGATATTATAACATCATTGTCAATCCTTCGAAAATTTAAAACATAAACAAAAGTACTTACTGTCAATCTTTGATAGTCAAAGAAAGCCCATTATGACTATCATAAGCATAATAGCATGCCTGCTTTGGGTCCATTATGTTACGACACCGGGCAAAACGCCCATTGATTGAGACAAAACCATCAACATTAATACCATCGATCATTATTTTTGGGCAAAACATTGTATTTGATACTATTCTTGTTTCAACTACTTGAACAACAAACCTTAATTTCCATGTCCTAGGCTATATATGATTTTGAGTTTTTGGTTATTTCAAGTGGTGGTCAGAGAGGAGGCCTCGATATTGCTATATATTTAGACCCTGAGTGGAACTGGAAAGTGGAAACCGGCTTGCTCATGATTCACTCCTATAGGATTTCCGATAAAAAGGTAAAATCCAAGCCAGTGATTTAGGATATTCTTGACTGGTGAATGGTTCAAAAATTTCAGCTGCTGAGAAAAGAAACGACAAGAGAAGGCAAGTTAGAATCAAATAAAGACCAGCCTGCTAACTGGTGACTTCGATCTCCAGGTGATTTTGTTGCCTCTTTGGAGCCGTCATCGGCTCTCAAGCGATTGCTGACACGTTCAAAGAATTCCCGAGGGGGAACTTTCTTGTCTGCTTTCTCTTTGCATCTTCTGAGAGATCTGACCCGTCCACGCACTTAATGCATCCCTTTTTTGTTGGTTTTTAATTGGAAACGTCCGACCATAAGTGGTCAGAGTCTCAAAGATATTGGGAGGCTTCTTTTTTCCCCTTGTGGGAGGGCCGGAAGCTTGGGCCTATGGAAACGAGTACAACAATATCGTCGGTGAGAACGAAACATATGTACCTGCTAGTGATTCACAGCGGTTGAATCATATTGTTACGAGAGGATGGTATCTTTAGTTCCATATCCATTGTGGGTCAAGAGAGATTTTAATTTAAATAGAATCGAAGCCTTCTTCACCTCAATGAGATGTCTTTCATGTGGGACAAAATCGTGACTCGAAAGTAGAAGGATCCCCGTCGGAGAATTTTGGATGCAATTAGTAGCTTAACCGTCGATCCTTCGAATGCATATTTTGCAATACGGTGTTGCTACTAATTAAATTGCATTGCACGCGGATGACTGAACTAAAAAGATACACATATTTGAGAATACCAAGATAACACATAGCTTCTCCGAACAAAAGCATGAAAGTACGTACGAATCCCACTGTCTAGCATAGACAAGAAAGTCTCGGTTCATGTGCGAATTGCCATGGCAATTTCCCTGGTGTGAGGCAATCTTGGGTTTAAGATCTCATGATATTGCTCCAAAGGACTACTTCTAGTCTTTTTGATGCTTACATAGAGCAAAACACGCTACAATGGTGAGCGTGATGCAAAGCAATATTGGCTGTGCATTCCTGCAATGCATGTCTGGGGTTGCCTAATTTTTTTTCTTCTTCTTTTGTTTTTGAATTGAAACGTTGGTCTATACATTTTACTGCTCTTGGAGATAAATTTCACTCCTATTAAAATCCAGTTTGATCCTCAGCCTAATGAAATCAGTAGCCGCGGAAGAGCTTTAGCGGACGGATCTTAGCCGTACCCCTCCAGCCGACCCAACTCCTCAGCGGCCGAACTCCTTCGAACTCCCAACGATCGAACTCCTTCGAACCCCTTCAACCGGCCGAACTGCATAGCGGCCAAGCTTCTTGGACTCCCAGCGGTCGAGCTCCTTCGAACCCCTTCAACCGACCAAACTGCTTAGCGGCCGAGCTCCTTGGACTCTCAGCGGCCGGACTTTAACGAACCCCTCAGCGGCCGAGCTTCAATCGGACTCCCACGAGAGCCGAACTCTCTCCGCGCCCTTCCAGCCAGACGCCTGCAAGAGCCGAACTTCCTCCAGACATCCCCTTCGGTCGAACTTCTTCAGAAGCCGGACTCCTCCCAGACATCCCCTTCGACTGGCCGAGCTCCTTCCAAACTCTCCAGCGATCGAGCCTTAGCCGCATACCTTCAGCTAGATGCCTACGGAAGTCGAACTCCTTCCGAGCTTCCTCTTTAGAAGTCTGAACTCTTTTGGAATCGATATATGCCGAAATCCACCAATCAATGCCTGCTTTTTGAAAGCCATGGTTATTAAAGCTGGATGAACGGTCACCATCAGTCTACCACAGGCGATGCTACATGTGGCTCCGCCAGACCTCGAGCAGCCCACCACTGTCGGACGGTATGGCTATCGCTTTCGATCTGACGATACCACCCTCTCTACATCAAATTCGGTGCAGTCTCGAATGATCCGCCAGCAGCTGCAGCTGTCACCATTAAACTCCACCTATAAAAAGGACCCTCCAGATACGCTAACTCTAACCTCTAATCTCTAAGCTCTCCTCTTCCTCTCTAAGCTCTGTGAAACTCATTTTCGAGCACTCCATTCCTGTTGGCCAGAGCTGACTTAATCGTCGGAGGGTCTTACCGGAGCCACCCCCCACCGGCTCTGAACGAAACTTTATTTTACAGATCCCCGATGGCGACCTCGTCCACCTCCGCTCCGGCTGATTCCGACGATGATCAAATTCTGCGTCAACAGATTGGTGCTAAAGGAAGGGCCCGAACCACCGAGGTTCCCTTGTTCTTAAAGGAGTGCTCGGTGACGATTTCTCTCTTCCCTCTCCGGAGATCTCTCTTCTTTCTGACTAGAGTTCTTTTTCGAAGAGAAAATGCCTCCCTGGAGAGCTTCGACTCGACGATCGGTGGCCTGCGCGTCGGGTCCATCTGCTTCCGTTTCAACCCTGGCATCCTAGGTTCCATCCAAAGCCACCATAAATATGGAGCAGTTCAACCTATTGATCGGATTCGTGGCCCCACCGAGATGAGGCAGGCCGTGCGACAATCTCCGATGGAGACTTTGCCAGCAGATCCGCCATGAGGATGCGAGGAATCGGCCTTAAGAAAGAGCATTTAGGCATACCAATCGCCCTTAGGAAGGAGAAATGGAGAGTAGAAGTTCTCCTGCAGAAGGTTTCACAAGGAGGGCGGAATAAAGTTCAACCGCATTCGCGATCTTCTCGATGCAAGCAAGGCCGAACTCCCCCTCAAGCTCGCCACCAAGGAAGGCCCTACGAAGATTTCACAGGAGGTGAAATGAAGATCGACCGCATTCGCGACCTCCCCAGCGCAAGCGAGGCCGAACTCCCCTCGAAGCTCATCATCAAGGAAGCCCCGACGAAGGGGTATGAAGTTCTTCCGTGGGAGGTTTCATAGGAGAGCGGAATGAAGTTCGACACAAGCGAGGTCGAACTCCCCTCGAGCCCATCATCAAGGAAGGCCCTACGAAGATTTCACAAGGAGGGCAGAATGAAGTTTGACTGCATTCACGATCTTTCCGGTGCAAGCAAGGCCGAACTCCCCCTCAAGCTCGCCACCAAGGAAGGCCCTACGAAGATTTCACAGGAGGTGTAATGAAGTTCGGCCACGTTCGCGACATCTCCAACGCAAGCAAGATCAAACTCCCCTCGAAGCTCATCATCAAGGAAGCCCCGATGAAGGAGCATAAAGTTCTCCCGTAGGAGGTTTCACAGGAGAGCGGAATGAAGTTCGGCATAAGTGAGGCCGAACTTCCCTCAAGCCTGTCATCAAGGAAGGCCCTACGAAGATTTCACAAGAAGGGCGGAGTGAAGTTCGACCGCATTTATGATCTTTTCGGTGCAAGCAAGGCCGAACTCCCCCTCGAGCTTGCCACCAAGGAAGGCCCTACGAAGATTTCACAGAAGGTGTAATGAAGTTCGGTCGTATTCGCGACCTCCCCAGTGCAAGCGAGGCCGAACTCCCCTCGAAGCTCATCATCAAGAAAGTCCCGACGAAGAAGCATGAAGTTCTCCCATGGAAGAGCGAAATGAAGTTCGGCACAAGCGAGGCCGAACTTTCCTTGAGCTCGCCATCAAGGAAGCCCCGCAGAAGGTCTCACCAGAAGGTGAGATGAAGTTCGGCCGCGCTCACGACCGCCTCGGTGCAAGCGAAGCCGAACTCCCCCTCGAGTATGTCTCCAAGGAAGCCCATGCAAAGAATTCACGGAAGGTGCAATAAAGTTCGGGCAAGCAAGGCCGAGCTCCTCCTCGAGCTCGTCGTCAAAGAAGTCTCGATAAAGAAGCATGAAGTTCTCCCACAAAAGGTTTCACAGAAAGTTTGGCCGCGCTCACAACCTTCCCAACGCAAGCAAGGCCCGAATCCCTCGAGCTCACCACTAAGGGAGCCCCGACGGAAGGGCGTGAAGAAGTCCTCCTCCCGAAAGGTTCCGCGACTATGCCTCCCTCAATGCTCCTCGAACTCAAATTCTCATGAAAGTTAAGGACCAGCTCCCAAGACCAGTGCCAAGACTAGAAGGACTACGATCTCCCCCAAACAAGCGCGATCGAAGCGAGTACTGCCTCTACCATCGCGACCACGATATTGAGGAATACATTCAGCTCTGAGACGAAATTGAGGAGCTCGTCAGAAAGGCTCAGCTGGATAAATTCCTCCGACGCCAGCCTGAAGCGGAAGAAGATCGGCCAAGGATGCTACCGTAGCCAAAAACGACAAAAAGATCGGCCGCCTCATGGCATCATCAATGTTACCTCGGTGATTCATCATCTCCCAGCGATAAAGCTAAGAGAAGCTTGCTCCAAATTGAGAAGGCCAGCACGAGATAGAGGAGGTCGTCCAGCTCGGGCCTTGCTGTCCAAGAGAATCCGAAGGAACAACGCTCCTACGATCCTGAAATGGGGATGTGCTGCCAGTAACTTTTCCTCGATAAAATTCTACTCATTCCTGTTTCTGGGTGCAAAAACTATGTGATGATAGAAAAGAAATGAGCGAAAGTGGCCCGTTAGAGATGGAGGGAGAGGCACGAACGATGGTCCAAATGTGCCCCCACAGTCCATTAGGAATAGGAGGAGAACCTCGTCCTAATGCGAGCAAAGTCGAAGGCTTCGTTTACCTTAGACGAGATGGAGGAAGAGGCATGGACGACGGTCTATATGTGCCCCCACAGTCCGTTAGGAACAGGAGGAGAACCCCATCCTAATGCGAGCAAAGTCGAAGGCCTCGTTCATCTTAGATGAGACGGGGGGAGACGGATGATGGTCCGAATGTACCCCCATAGCCCGTTAGGAACAGAAGGAGAATCTCGTCCTAACGTGAGCAAAGTCGAAGGCCTCGTTCACCTTAGACGAGATGGGGGGAGAGGCACGGACGACGGTCCGTATGTGCCCCCACAGCCCATTAGAAATAGAAGGAGAACCTCGTCCTAACGCAAGCAAAGTCGAAGGCCTTGTTCACCTTAGACGAGACGGAGGAAGACGGACGACGATCTGTATGTACCCCCCACAGTCCTTTAGGAACAGGAGGAGAACCTCATCCTAATGCGAGCAAAGTCGAAGGCTCGTTCACCTTAGACGAGACGGAGGAAGACGGACGACGGTCCGAATGTACCCCCACAGTCCGTTAGGAACAAGGAGGAGAGACCTCATCCTAATACGCGAGCAAAGTCGAAGGCCTCGTTCACCTTAGACGAGATGGGGGAGAGGCTCGGACAACGATCTGTATGTGCCCCCACAGCCCGTTAGGAATAGGAGGAGAACCTCATCCTAACGCAAGCAAAGTCGAAGGCCTCATTCACCTTAGACAAGACGGGAGGAGACGGACGACAGTCCGAATGTGCCTCCATAGCCCGTTAGGAACGGGAGGAGGAACCTTATCCTAACGCGAGCAAAGTCCAAATCCGAGCTCCAAAGTCTACAGGAAACAGGATCTTCATCAACCTCGGCCAGAGATAAGATCTCCCCCGAGCGACCGAGACAACCTCGGTTGGAGATAAGATCGGAGACAACCTCGGCCGCAGGAGATAAGATCTCCCCCGAGGGTCCGCGGCAACCTCGAGCCGAGCGACCTCGGCCAGAGATAAGATCCGAGACAACCTTGGCCAGAGATGAGATCTCTCCCGAGCGACCGCGTCGACCCCAGCTGCAGATCAGATCTCTCCCTCGAGCGTCCGCATAACCTCGGTCAAAGATAAGATCTCTCCCGAGCGACCGAGACAACCTCGGTCGGAGATAATATCGGAGACAACCCCGACCGCAGGAGATAAGATCTCCCCTGAGGGTCCGCGGCAACCTCAGCCCGAGCGACCTCGGCCAGAGATAAGATCGGAGACAACCTCGGCCAGAGATGAGATCTCTCCCGAGCGACCGCGTCAACCCCAGCTGCAGATCAGATCTCTTCCGAGCATCCGTATCAACCTCGACTGAAGATGAGATCTCCCCCGGGCTTCAACTTCAACATCAACTTTAGCTGAAGATGAGATCTCCCCCGAGCTTCGACCTAAACCAGCACGGAGTCCAGAAGAGAACTTCGGCAGTCGCATTTTCTGCACTCTCTTCCTTTGAGTTTCGAACTCAAAAGTGGGGGGACTATTGTTGGGGATAAATTCCGCTCCTGTCGAAGTCCGGTTCAATCCTCAGCCTAATGCAACTAGTAGCCACGGAAGAGCTTCAACAGACGGACCTTAGCCATACCCCTCTAATCGATCAAACTCCTCAGCGGCCGAGCTCCTTCGAATCCCTTCAACCGATCGAACTACATAGCGGCTGAGCTCCTTGGACTCCCAGCGACCAAGCTCCTTCGAGCCCCTTCAGCCGGCCGAAATGCTTAGCGACCGAGCTCCTTGGACTCTCAGTGGCCAGGCTTTAGCGAACCTCTCAGCGATCAAGCTTCAGTCAGACTCCCACGAGAGCCGAACTTCTTTCAGACATCCCCTTCGGTCGGACTTCTTCAGGAGTCGGACTCCTCCCAGACATTCCCTTCGATCGGCCGAGCTCCTTCCAAACTCTCCAGCGATCGAGCCTTAGCCGCATACCTCCAGCTAGATGCCTACGGGAACCAAACTCCTTCCGAGCTTCCTCTTCAGGAGTCCGAACTCTTTTAGAATCGATATATGCCAAAGTCCACCAATCAATGCCTGCTTTCTGAGAGCCATGGTTATTAAAGCTGGACGAACGGTCACCATCAGTCTACCATAGGCGACGCTACAGACGGCTCTGCCAGACCTCGAGCAGCCCACCACTGTCGAACGGTATGGCTGTCGCTTTCGACCTGACGATACCACCCTCTCCATATCAAATTCGGTGCAGTCTCGAGCGGTCCGTCAATAGCTGCAGCTGTCACCATTAAACTCCACCTATAAAAAGAATCCTCCAGATATGCTAACTCTAATCTCTGATCTCTAAGTTCTCCTCTTCCTCTCTAAGCTCTGCGGAACTCATTTCCGAATACTCCATTCCTGTTGGATAGAGCTGATTTGATCGTCGAAGAATTTTGCCGAAGCCACCCTTCATCGGCTTCGAATGAAATTTTATTTTATAGATTCCGATGGCAATCTCGTTCATCTCCATTTTAGTTAATTTCGATGACGATCAGATTCTGTGTCAACAACTACTTATATGTCATTCCGTGTCAACAACAGATTTGTCTTCTTGGATCATTCTATACAAATCTGACAACAATTTATTAGCGTTGCTAATATAATGTCACCGAAATGCGCCATGCTGCCAAGTCTATCTTGCAATCAATATTTAAATTTTTTTTTAAAAAAAAAAATCTTACCGTAAACATCCACCAGTACATTATTTTTATATTTTATTCTAAATGCAACACCGATGGAATTAATAAACAGTTATAGTTACAAGGAAGTAATGGGAGACAACAAACCTCCTCCACGTCGCCTCTTTGTTGCAAAACAACAACTAGATCCAAGATTCCTATGTCACAATGCTTCATGCGATGACAAAAACATGCATCGATCTGTCTACGTTTGTTCCTTTTTTTTTTTTTGGTAAATTTGTTCTTTCGTGATATCGGTTGTAGCAGCACAATAAAATGATCTGATGCGGTGGAAGGATTCTGACATGAATATTATTAATTGGTCAAGTGGATTGCCGTTGGTCTCTAAAATATTTTGGACCAAGTGACGGCTGACAAGTGATCGCCTAATCAAATATCGTGCTGAAGAAGCCATTGCAATCGGTAATGCCATCTGACGAGGATCACTTCTCCAGTCTTGGTGATTTGGAATCGAGATCTGGACATCGTCATCCCTCACGTCAGGGTCGATGGTGCCTGCAAAATCTCGACGCGGATGAGCTCGCGTGCTGCAAATTTCTTCAGATATATAATAGAAGAGAGGCAAAAGAGATTTTCGCTACTTGCGTACCAATAAATACGGTAAACCTAAATTGAAACGTGGAAACCGTCGATGACCTTTTTTTTTTCGGTAAGAAAGCCGTCGATGACTTTGGTGGTAAATTTGTTAGGATTCTGCTGACGAGTATTCTTAGGACATTTGTTAAAGAGTATTTAATATTTTTTTTAAATAATAAAAAAGTATTTAAAAAGTATTTAATATTTTTTTAAATAATAAAATATTTTAATTTATATAATATTAAAGATAAAAATTATTTTTTATAAAAATAATTATATTCATTATATTTTTTATAATAATTTTTATTTTTAATATTACATGAATCGAGATATTTTGTTATTTTCAAGGAGCATTAGCAAAACCCAATCATTTTTTTTTTTTTTTTTTGTAGAACTAAGCAATCTTATTAAAAATGAATCAAACAGTTGCAGCTGAACTTGTAAGATACATTATAACAGTTTAAATTCAAAATAGTAAAATAAAAAATATAGAAAAAAAATATACAAAATAGATGACAAGAAGATTGAATATGCATAATAAATCAGGTAATATATAGATAATACATAGATACCAGTAGAAGATGGTAGTTGAGGACACATCCTATAGCAACATATAAAGTAGTAGAAGATATCTTACCACCAACAGTAGAAATAAAGGACAGCTTCCAACAGACATGAAGCAACAGGTGAGTAAGATAAATATGCTGACCGTCCATTCCCGTCGATATCTGATTGCAGAGAAGATAATACCAGTAGCAGGATGCTCGTAAATAGGAGATAGCATGCAAAGTATGTATCATTTGTATGATCCATGGTAGAGGGACTATTGAACTATTCCCATTAGTCACAGTTAGTTGAGAAACATCATCTGAGAATAAAAGCTGGAGACAAATTAAAGTCACAAATGAGCATGATTGGACAGTCCCATCAGCAGATACGTCATTTGAGATGAAAAAACAGCAGTCATTGGGTCCATGTACGCAACAAATAATTTGTAAAGTATGTGCGCTTTGCCTATTAAGGCAATCAAAAGCTGGCATTCCTTTTGAGTTGAAGCAGCAATAATGAACGAGTACCAACATGATGTATGATTGAGATAAGGGCCAACTGCCATCAGTAACAGATACATGAAGAACATCGTGAGTATTATAAAGTTGTCCCAAATAAGGCCTGAGAAGGATCGAACAGAGATGAAGCGTCCATCGAATTCCCTGAGATTTATGCCTCAACAGAACATCAGACCAGATGTCAAGATCATAACTTTGTAGCCAGAACATGTTGGTCAAACAGCTAATATTGTTGAGTTGTCCCGGTGAGTGGCTGACGAAGATCGAAGGTTGAAAAGGAGTGACCTTATCTTGAATAGAATAAAGATGATCACGACAATATAGGAGAATGATGAACTGGAAATGGTAAGAACATCCACTAAGCTCATAAAGAAATAACAATAACTTAAGGCCGGTTGAACAAAGAGGGAGCCAAAGCTTTGCAATAACAGCAATATAGGTAATCTCCATCGCTTTGCAGTAGTAATAGGTCTCTCTGGTAACTAATGTTGCTATAACCCAATCTGAAGGAAATGTTAGAGATCCAAACAAAGGTTGCAGAAACATTCGAGCTCCATATAGAAATGATATAAAGCACTGCATTCACATTATAACATAATACAAAATATGAATTATGCAATCCTTATAAGCATAATCAGGAACAAAATCAGTGAATGGTAATAGTATAACCTTCATGCAAATAAAAAACAAAAAGGTTAGTAATTTGCTCTCATCATTTCTCTCTATTTTGTTTATAGATTTCACTCGATTTTTCCCTACTCAATAAATTTTTTTGTATGTTTTTTTTATTTTTTTCCTTCAAATCTTGTCTTTATCACAAGTTTTTTTCTTCTATCGAATTTTTTGATCATCGAGGATATTCCACTAAGAGAAATATTTTATGCACTGTGTATGCGATGAAATAAAATTGATGTAGACAGTAATATTTCATTGGACCATGAAGCTACTATTTTTCCAACATATATTAAATGCTTGTAGTTTTATTTTTTGATTTAAAATTTTCAATAATAAAAATATTTTTCTATTCTGAAAAAATTGTGACATTCCATTGTCCTATCATGATATCCTAAAGGCATATTATGACTTCTTGAAAATAAAAATTTTTTAATGATAAAAATAACTTTTCCTCTTATAACATGTTATTTTCAGGGAGTCATAATATGACTTCAAGATGTCATTACAGGACGATGAGATATCATAATTTTTTTAAAATAAAAAATATTTTTATTATTTAAAATTTTAAATTAAAAAATAAAACTACAACATTTATTATATGCTTGAAAAATGGTGCTACGTGGCCCAGTTATATACCACGGTGCACTGCAAAAGGACAGATTTTATGGCGACGCCAATTTAGACAAGGAACCAGTTGATAACATCTGACCATTATTTCTTCTTTCTTTGCAATCCATGACTGACAAAACCTGCATATATCTACATGCATGCATGCATATGTATGCATGAAAAGCATACATACACATAACGTGCACATGCATACGTGTATACATTATGTATATATATACGGGCATATATACGTATGTGATATTTGTTTTATTTATGTAACATGGATCCCTCCTAATTCTTCTATTCATATCTATTGATGACCAAAAAGTTAAGGTTTGTTAAAGAGAGGTGGAAAAATTGGTGTTTGAAGAATTTTAGTTTTAAAAGAAGAAACGGAGAAATTGTAGGGGATTATTCATGGAATTGATTCTACAGAGGACCAATGAGTGATTTCAGTTGATGAAGTCGGAGCAAGGTGTTCATATAAGGAGTCACTATTGAAGATCAGAACATATTAAGTACCGTAGAAACAGAGAGTAAGAGTAAATTGGTTGCAGCTTCGTAACAGAAATACTGAATATTTTCATAACATAGCTAATGGTAGAAGGACGAATCGGATTCAGATTATTGAAGTAGATGACAGAATTATCTTCAAAGAGAAGGAGATTGCCGATGCCTTTTCCCGGATATTACAAGAATTTGTTTGGAACCCAATCTGTGAAGTAGATGAGCCTGGTATCCTAAGAAAATGAGATGCTATGCTAGCTCGATATGGAATTTTTGCCTTTATTAGCAACAAACAATACGACAGCATCTGAAATGGCTAGCCAGTTCTTGAACCTGATTTGCCTGATGAAAAGCGTGTACCATGATACAATTGAATATCATCCTCTAAATGTTTTAGTCGATGATCAACCACATGGTTAAAAATCCAGATGATCAACTTGCCTGCTAAAATGTGCAACTTGAATCTTGTAACATAGAATAACAATTATTTTTCCAAGAAACAGCTTTGATATCACTGTCGAAGAGATGATATGCATCAATCCACTAACCAGGAAAACGTCCCTATATTCTACTACATAATACCTGTTGGTGCAGAATCTGATTGACGCTGGATCGAACTGGAGCGGAGGAAGAAGTCGCCACCGATGACCTGTAAAATAAAATTCCATCCGGAGTCGATGGTGGTGGTTCTGGCAGGACCCTCCGACGATCAAGTCAGCTCTTCTAGCCAACAGAAATAGAGTGCTCAGGAAAAAGTTCAGAAGAATTTTGAAAAGAAGAAGAGAGCTTATAGAAAATATATCTGAAGGATCCCTTTTTATAGATGGAGCCTGTAGCGGACTGATAGTGACAGCCATAATCATCCGGTAATGGACCGCTCAGAGCCGCATGGGATTTGTTACAGAGTGAGAGGTATTGCCAGATTGATAGTGACAGCCATAATCATCCGGTAGTGGACCACTCAAAGCCGCATGGGGTTCGCTACGGAGAGAGAGGTGCCACCTGTAGCAGACAAATAGTGACAGCCATAATCATCCGATAGTGGACCGCTCGAGGTCGCGTGGGGCTTGCTATGGAGAGAGAGGTGTCGCCTGCCGTGATATGCCCATTCATCGAGATTTAATAGCCGAAGTTCGGAGAAAGCAGGCATTGGTTGATGAAGAACTTTGACATATATCAATTTCAAAGAAGTTTGTGTTAGATATATGAGCCCTAGAAGCCAGAATTGGCTGACACTTGTAATATACTTCTAGGAGCAAAATTATAATTTTGACTATAATCAATAAAATGAGTTATTTTCTATCACATGTGTATTTAGTGTCTGTGATACATCCTTTGAGTTAATGGTAATGATAATTCATATTTTCAAGAGTTGAAAATTTAAGACATGAATAATCATTATTAACTCATAAAATGCTCCAGACCATAGGATCATCATGAGGATGGTGATTGATCCGGAAGGTTGGTGTACAATCACTTTTTTTTAGTAGATGAGTCTTGAGTCTACGGTGTGGAGACACCGAAGCGAGAGTACAGGTACTCGTTAGAGAACGAGGGCACTGAGCGTGACCACCTCGAGTAGTCATTAGGAAGTCTACCTTCTCGTCAATGACTGACTCGATGCTGCAGTGGTGTGTCTGGTTCTTTGATCTGAGGTGCATCGACAGTTCACCTTGAGGGTGTTATAGTTTGACTACACCATAACTCGATCTCCTAGCCATATAAAATTTTGAGGTGTATGTTGGCTATAGCATGTTCATTGTAGGAAACTGGATTGCATCAAGATGGAATCTATCTACCTCGGTGGTAGAGGAGCAGCCCTATGATGATCATGAGAATCAAGTCCAGAAGCTCCATGGCCATGGCAGAGTGAAATAATAGAAAGAGTTTCTATTTAGGTTTTCACATTGGACTTAAATCGAATGATTACATCATATGACAGAGAACTAGGGTTTGACGAGTTCACCTTAACCCTAATCTGATCGGGGCTCAAGATAGAAGAACTTAATCACACAGGTAGCTGCACCAAGAGGTTCGCATTCAGCTCTGATGGGTTGCCACCATATACTGCTAGGTGTCACTGATGGATTTTGGGAGCAATTAGAATGATTTAGATGATCGATCATTCTAGCTGTTCGAATCAGAAGAGTTCTGATCCATCGAAAGGAGTTTCGATGATGTCGATGATAGAGATCATGACATATCCCATTACCATACAGAACTGAAACCTAACTGGGTCACACAAACAAGGGTTTGAATCTGGTGATCATCAATTGAACTGAATCCAGTTCAATTGATCTGAATGAGATTCAATTAGGTTCAAGAAAATCATGCTAGCACTCGATTGAACCTAACGTTCTTCTTTTACTATCATAAATAATTGTCCTGACTGAGCCAAAGGAGTTTGTGCTCGATCAGAGGCCTTCACTTGGTCTGACTGAAGTCTGTCCAGATCAGAAAAGGATTGTCTTATTTTGTAAAGATAATATCTGCCATTTTTTATCACCTGCCATTTCTCGTCCTTTGACTTTGGTCAAAAGTTGACCTTTAACTGGTCAAATATTGACCATTGATACTTTGACTTCTGTCCACGTGTTACGCACCTATTGAAGAGCTGGTGGGGGCTTGTCCTCCTACCAGAACCTGGCAAGAAGGAGGGCACATGCCATCCAAGCTGGAGGCGCCCAGAAGTCTCTATTGGACAGGAACTCCATCTCCTTTTTGGATTCTGATTAGACTTCTCCGAAGAACCAAGTTTGACTGATCTTAGGCGCCATCTAAGGAGGAATCCAAGGGACTCTATTCCCACCAATAAGATTTAGATCTGGTTTTACAAAGAATTATGATTGATTGAGAAGAAGAGGAGTTGGATCATGCATAGTCTATAAATAAGACCCTATGCCCAACTCAAAAAGCATTGAAAATTCCCACACCCCAAGGCTTCCTCTCCTCTCCTCCTCCATGCCAAGTCCATCTTCTCCCTCTCCTCTCCATGCCCAAAGAAGTTTGGGATCTTAGTTGGTGCAATCCAGATGAGAGAAAGACGACAAAAAGCTAGAAGGCTGCACTGCTGCAAAGGACAACTGCTGATCTTTGAAAGGTGTTTTGAAGATCCTCCAAATCAGATTCAGATCTGATTTTTGGAGACATGATAGAGAAGAAGAGAATCTCCAAATTCAGTTCGAGTGGATACCGATAGAGGCCAAGCACTTGCATGGCTAGATCCAGAACCTTCCGCTGCTTACAGAATCATCAACGGATAATAGGATTATCCTACGTTAAGGTAAATTAAATTTAATTTAATTCATTTAAATTTATTTTAATTATTAAAATAATAAAGATTAGATCCAAAATATTTTAGATCTGATCTAAATTAAATAAAAAAATTTTTGAAATATATCTCTTGATCCGATCAGATCTGAACGAACCTGGTCCAAAAATCAGGATTTTTCCTTCAACTGGTATCAGAGCCAAGGTTCTAAAGTATTTAGATCTAATTTTAATTTTATTTTAATTAAAAAATAAGTGATCTCAGATGTCACATGAGATGTGATCAGATCTGAAATCAGAAAAAATTAAAATTAAATGATTTGGATCTAAGATTAGAAAATATGCATGACTAGTTCTAAAATAGAATAGTTCTATAGAATAGTCTTGCATGTTTATAATTTAATTTGATTAAATTATATTTTAGATCTATTTATTTATTATTTTTTGATATTATAATTATTATAATAATATCTAAAAAATAGTAAATAAAAATTATTTAATTTTAAATATCATATGAGATATGATTGATGCATGTCTAGACTAGTTGTAGAATAGTTCTACATAATTGTCTAAATTAGAGTTTATTTTGATAAGATCAATTTAAATCTAATTTTTTAGATTATTATGAGATAATTTAGATCTAAAAATATGCATGATTCGATACATGAGATGTATGCAAAATATGCCATGATTAGATCTAATTTGTATATGAGATATATGATATAGATCTAAAACTATTTTGTAGTATTGCATGTTCCTGATTAAGGCATTTCTCTTAGCCATCCGGTCATAAGAATGAAAAAGAATTTAAAGGCCCTCTCCTCCCATCTAATGGGGTGTTCTTATGATGTGTAGGAGTGCTGCGCATTCGTCCTTAATCAGAAATCCAAAACTTACTTTCTGCAAAATCCTAGATCCTGAAATCCTAGGATTTATTATGCATATTTTATTTATGAACCCTACTTAATTAAAAATTAAGATTATGAAATATTAATTAGGTCTAAAATTAAAAATTTTAGATCTAAAACATATTCATAATACTGGGTTCGGGCTTGGATAGCTCAATTAGGTCTAAGCGGTTGATCAAATCGAATCAAGAGTTGGTTAAATGGGATCAACAATGCTTAAATTGACCAGCCTAATAGGATTAAGTCTGGATCAAAATTGAGTCACGATCAAGCAAGACCTAATTAGGCTCAGAGATTAGAGTCTGGATTGTAGGCTAACCCAATTGGTTCTGACTTAATAATTTAGTGTCTAAGGTAAGTTTGGCACATACGATCGACTAATTTTTAATTGGGAGCTACTCAACCTGAATGCGTTCTTGTACAAGTTAATGACATATCCCTTCCACCGATCTCACTTACCTGGCCATATCTGTTAACTCAGTTCTGATTTAAGGTGGTCAATAATTCGAACTAACCCATGCCACTAGGTTAGTCATAATTGTTATGACTATGATAAGTCTAGTTTAATGAGACCTGAATCAATTCTTCTTAAGAAAAGATTAAGTCTGAGGTCTTCCACCATTGTAGATGTGAGAGCCCTTCCCAGGGTTGATTATTCTCGACTGGATACAGTGGCTCAATTGCACCAAAAAAATAAAACCATGTCTATTAGGCATTGGATGCTATGGGCTGGAGGATGAGTTGGGCTCAATATTCTGAATACGATGAGAGACTCAATTAGAAATCCAGTCTGTGCAAATGGTGGATCTGACTTAACTAAGGAGTGGATCAATATTTTGGATACGGTGAGATTCATGAATTAGAGATCAAGTTTGGGTGCACCATGATTAGAGAATCATTGAATAAGAGTTGTTCACTCATTGGCTAACCCATCACCAATAACTGTTAGGTGAGGTGAGGAGTCAGTTGGTGAGACCGCACCACCCACTAAAAATCATTAATCGTGGAGATTTTTGCATCTCTACAGAGAAAGTGTAGGGATCTGAGAAAATAATGGAAGCTAATTTATTCAAAAATAAAATTTCTAAATAAATTGGTCAAGTCATAATTACAATATCTAACTTGAATCTTTGACTCTCTCCAGAAAAATGTCTGCATCCAATCCATTAGCACATATCCTTGACACACATAGACTGACCGGACTCAATTATAAAGATTGGCTTAGGAACTTCAAAATTATTTTAGATTTTGAGAAGTTAACATATGTATTGGACCAGAACCCCCTCACCTTACCAGCTCGTCCATCCACTGAACAGAGAGCGTCTCTAGAAAAATGAATAGACGAAGATAATAAGGCCAGATATTATATGTTGGGCTCGATGTCTGATGAGCTCCAGCGTCAACATGAAGATATCGAGACTGCTCGCCAAATGTTGGCTCACCTATAGGAGATGTTTGGTGAACAGAGTCGCGCAGCCAAGTATCAAGTCATGAAACAACTTTTTAAGACTAAGATGCGTGATGGACAGTCAGTCCAAGATCACTATCTAATGATGATCAAGAACTTGGAAGAGCTTGAGAAGCTCGGCATGATGTTAGACTTGGATCTGCAGAATGATATTATTTTACAATCTTTGACTGATGCATATGGGCAATTCATCATGAATTACCACATGCATAAATTTTAAAATTTCTTAGCCGAATTAATGAATATTCTGATCACCGCTGAACTTTCTATGAAAGATTCTAAAGGCTCAGTTCTTGCTATGGAACGGACTTCTTCCAAAAAAAAGTCTTCTGAAAAGAAAAAGAAGTCTGCGAAAAAGCAAAAGATGGAAGAAGCAAAGAAGAAGAAGGCAGAGCCGAAGAAGAAGACCGATGTCAAAGAAAAATATTTCCATTGCAACAGCGATGGTCATTGAAAGCGAAACTACCCTACTTACCTGGCCACCCTGAAGAACAAGAAGGAAGGTCCTTCTGGAGGTATGCTCGTTATTGAGTCTAACCTTACGATTTCTTCTACATCCAGTTGGGTGCTTGACTCTGGTTCTAGTGCTCATCTATGCACTTTCATGCAGGATCTTGAGGATAGTAGAAGGTTGAGGGATGGAGACATGATCCTACGCATCGGTAATGGAGCAAGAGTTGCTGTAGTGACGGTGGAAACATACCCTCTTCGATTACCATCTGGTTTAGACTTAGTTTTGAAAGACTGTTATTATGTGCCTGCAGCTAGCAGAAATTTGATTTCTATTTCATGCTTAGCACTAGAAGGCTATGTGATTACCTTCTTTAAGGACCATTATAATATTCTTTATGAAAGAAATAAAATTATAAATGGTTTTCTTATTAGCAGTCTTTATTAGCTACATATTGATGTATCTGTTCTAACTATCGAGCAAAATGTGAATGCCAAACGACCTAGGGATAGTCCAAATGACAGATATCTATGGCACCTGAGATTAGGTCATATAGCAGAAGATAGGATCAACAAATTGGAGAAAAATGGGCTATTGAGTCTGTTGACTTTCGAGTCATATCCAACTTGTGAATCTTGTCTTCAAGGCAAAATGACTAAACTTTCTTTTGTTGGACATGGGGAAAGGGCCACAGATCTCCTTGTCCCTAGTACATACTGATGTGTGCGGCCCATTTGATGTGCCGGCTAGAGGTAATTTTATCTACTTCATTATCTTTATCGATGATCTATCTAGGTATGGATATGTGTATCTTATGAGATACAAATCTGAAGCTTTTGAAAAGTTCAAAGAATTCAGACATGAAGTAGAAAAACAAACTGAAAAATCCATTAAGGTTCTTCGATCAGATCGAGGAGGTGAATACCTTAGCCAAAAATTCTTAGACTATCTCAAGAAAAATGGCATAGTCTCTCAATGGACTCCACCAGGAACACCTCAACTCAATGGGTTTTTAGAAATGGAGAAATCAAACTCTATTGGATATGGTCCGATCCATGATGAGCTTCATAGACCTTCCTAATTTTTTTTGGGGACATTCATTGTTAACTTCAATTTATCTACTGAATAGGATTCCCTCTAAGATCGTTCCTACCACACCGTATGAGATATGGGAGTCTATTTGTGTGCAATGATGGTGCTGTCAGCTAAAAGAGTTTCAAGCAAACCATGATAGCAGATTCCACCATGGAAGCAGAATATATCGCTGCATCAGAGGCTGCGAAGGAAGCATTCTGGTATAAGAAGTTTGCTGCAAAAATCGAAGTAATGCCATCAGATGCCATTCCTCTATACTGCGACAACAATGGCGCCATAGCCCTTGCTAAGGAGTCCGAGGTCTCACCAGAAATCCAAGCACATTGAGCGGCGATACCACCTCATCCGTGATTACCTCGAGAAGGGTTACGTCGAGGTCAAGAGAGTCGACTCCACAGACAATGTGGCAGACCCACTTACAAAGCCGTTGGGCCAGCAGAAAATCGAAGCCCACCTTGAGAAGATGGGACTTAGACTTGTAGCCAATTGGCTTTAGGATAAGTGGAGATTGTTAGATATATGTGCCCTAGAAGCCAGAATTGGCTGACACTTGTAATACACTTCTAGGAGCAAAATTTTAATTTTGACTATAATCAATAAAATGAATTATTTTCTATCACATATGTATATTTAGTGTCTGTGATACATCCTTTGAGTTAATGGTAATGATAATTCATATTTTCAAGAGTTGAAAATTTAAGACATGAATAATCATTATTAACTCATAAAATGCTCCCGACCATAGGATCATCACGAGGATGGTGATTGATCCGGAAGGTTGGTGTACAATCGCTTCTCTTTAGTAGATGAGTCTTGAGTCTACGGTGTGGAGACACCGGAGCGAGAGTATAGGTACTCGTTAGAGAACGAGGGCACTGAGCGTGACCACCTCGAGTAGTCATTAGGAAGTCTACCTTCTCGTCAATGACTGACTCGATGCTGCAGTAGTGTGTCTGGTTCTTTGACCTGAGGTGCATCGGTAGTTCACCTTGAGGGTGTTATAGTTTGACTACACCATTAACTCGATCTCCTAGCCATATGGAAATCCTGAGGTGTATGTTGGCTATAGCATGTTCATTGTAGGAACTGGATTGCATCAAGATGGAATCTATCTACCTCGGTGGTAGAGGAGCAGCCCTATGATGATCATGAGAATCAAGTCCAGAAGCCCATGGCCATGGCAGAGTGAAATAATAGAAAGAGTTTCTATTTAGGTTTTCACATCGGACTTGAATCGAATGATTACATCATATGACAGAAACTAGGGTTTGACGAGTTCACCTTAACCCTAATCTGATCGGGGCTCAAGATAGAAGAACTTAATCACATAGGTAGCTGCACCAAGAGGTTCGCATTCAGCTCTGATGGGTTGCCACCATATACTGCTAGGTGTCACTGGTGGATTTTGGGAGCAATTAGAATGATTTAGATGATCGATCATTCTAGCTGTTCGAATCAGAAGAGTTCTGATCCATCGAAAGGAGTTTCGATGATGTCGATGATAGAGATCATGACATATCCCATTACCATACAGAACTGAACCTAACTGGGTCACACAAATAAGAAGGGTTTGAATCTGGTGATCATCAATTGAACTGATCCAGTTCAATTGATCTGAATGAGATTCAATTAGGTTCAAGAAAATCGTGCTAGCACTCGATTGAACCTAACGTTCTTCTTTTACTATCATAAATAGTTGTCCTGACTGAGCCAAAGGAGTTTGTGCTCAATCAGAGGCCTTCACTTGGTCTGACTGGAGTCTGTCCAGATCAGAAAAGGGTTGTCTTATTTTGTAAGACAATACCTACCATTTTTGGTCACCTGCCATTTTTCGTCCTTTGACTTTGGTCAAAAGTTGACCTTTGACTGGTCAAATGTTGACCATTGACACTTTGACTTCTGTCCACGTGTCATGCACCTATTGGAGAGCTGGTGGGGGCTTGTCCTCCTACCAGAACCTGGCAAGGAGGAGGGCGCACGCCACCCTTGGCGTGTGCCCAAGCTGGAGGCGCCTAGGAGTCCCTGTTGGACTGGGACTCCATCTCCTTTTTGGATTCCGATTAGACTTTTCCTAAGAATCAAGTTTGATTGATCTTAGGCGCCATCTAAGGAGAAATCCAAGGGACTCTATTTTCATCAATCAGATTTAGATCTAATTTCACAAAGGATTGTGATTGGTTGGGAAGAAGAGGAGTTGGATCACGCATAGTCTATAAATAAGACCCTGCGCCCAACTCAAAAAGCATTGAAAATTCCCCCACCCCAAGACTGCCTCTCCTCTCCTCCTCCATGCCAAGTCCATCTTCTCCCTCTCCTCTCTACGCCCAAAGGAGTTTGGGATCTTAGTTGGTGCAATCCAGATGAGAGAAAGGCGACAGAAAGCTAGAAGGCTACACTGCTGCAAAGGACAACTGCTGATCTTCGAAAGATGTTTTAAAGATCCTCCAAATCAGATTCAGATCTAATTTTTAAAAATGTGATAGAAAAGAAGAGGATCTCTAGATCCAGTCTGAGTGGATACCGATAGATGCCAAGCACTTGCATGGCCAGATCCAGAACCTTCCACTGCTTACAGGATCATCAACGGATAATAGGATTATCCTACGTTAAGAAAAACTAAATTTAATTTAATTTATTTAAATTTATTTTAATTATTAAAATAATAAAGATTAGATCTGAAATATTCCAGATCTGATCTGGATCAAAGCAAAAAAATTTTGAAATATATCTCTTGATCCGATCAGATCTGAACGAACATGGTCCGAAAAATTAGAATTTTTCTTCAGTTCGGGCTCCTAAAGAAAATACGACTATAGGGGATCATCCGAAAGAAATGCTAGCTAAAATCTAGAAGTAATCCATTGGAGGAATCCAATTGAAGGAGAAGTCCAGAAGAAGTTCAGCTTCTGAAGAAATTCGACTGAAAAAGAAGTCTGAAAGAAGTACGGCTCCTGGAGGAATCCATCTGAAGAAGTCTGAAAGAAGTTCAGCCGCTGGAGAAGTTCAGCCGTCGGAGAAGTTCAGCCGCTGAAGGAGTTCGGCCGCTGGAGGAGTTCGGTTGGGATTCGACCGTTGGAGGAAGAATTTTTGATCAAAACTCCTCCGTGATTACTAGTTGCATTAGGCTAAGCATCAGATTTGACTTCGATAGGAGCGGGGTTTATCCCCAACAATAGTCCCCCCACTCTCAAGTTTAAAATTTGAAGGAAGGGAGTACAAAAAAGATGACTATTGAAGTTCTTTTTCGGGCTCTACATCCATTCAGGTTGAAGCTCGAGGAAGATCTTACCTCCTGTTGACATTGAAGCTCAGAAAAGATCTTATCTCTAGCCGAGATTGAAGGAGATCTTATCTCCTATTGACGTTGACGTTAAAGCTCGGAGGAGATCTTATCTCTAACCGAGGTTAAAGAAGATCTTATCTCCTATTGACACTGATGTTGAAGCTTGAGAGAGATCTTATCTTCATCCGAGGTTGAAGACTTATCTCCTGTTGAGTTTGACGTTGAAGCTCGAGGAATCTTATCTCAGTCGAGGTTGAAAGAAATCTTATCTCCTATTGACGTTGAAGCTCGAAAGATCTTATCTCCAGCCGAGGTTGAAGGAGATCTTATCTCCTTGAAGTTGACATTGAAGCTCGAAAAAGATCTTATCTCCAATCGAAGTTGAAGGAGATCTTATCTCTTGTTTGACATTGACGTTAAAGCTCAAGAGAGATCTTATCTCCAATCGAGGTTGAAGGAGATCTCATCTTCTGTTGATGTTGAAGCTTGGAGGAGATCTTATCTCCATCCGAAGTTAAAAAAGATCTTATCTCCTGTTGACGTTGACGTTGAAGCTTGGAAAAGATCTTATCTCCTATCCCAGATTCCCGTGCTTGTTGCTTGTTGCGGATGCCGAGCTCATTGCAGACGCCGGGCTTGTTGTGGATGTCAAACTATGACCTCTTTTGCAAACCAAGATAAGATTCTGCCTTTTGCATTTATGTAGTCAGATTGTCGTAGAAAAATACGTGTAAGGATTATCTAACCGAGCTTCTTCCTCCTCCACATCTTTTGTCTACGAGATTCTGACTTTTGCTCATATTAGGATAAGATTCTCCTCCTGTTTCCTAACAGACTAGGGGACAATTAGGATCATTGTCGGAGCCTCTCCTCTCACCTCGTCTAAAAAAATGTGCCCTTCGACTTTGCTCACTTAGGACGAGTTCTCCTTCTGTTCCTAACGAATATAGGGGCACATAAGAGCCGTTGTCAAGATCTCTCCCCTCATCTCGTTTAAAATAAATGAGGCCTTCGATTTTGCTCACATTAGGATAGGTTCTCCAATTGTAGAGGCACATAAGGACCGTTGTCCTAAGGCCTCTTGTTAAGACCTATCTTCATCTCGTCTAAAATGAACGAGGCCTTCGACTTTGCTTACGTTAGGACGAGATTCTCCT